>OVAQ01000836.1:0-24242 GCA_900406345.1 Erysimum cheiri | reverse complement strand
TTAGCATGAACATAAGAGAATGTGTAAATGATGCATTAGACCGATCCTGCTACACATTCGTCTTTTATGACAAAGACAAGAAACATTGCCTTTTCAGGGACTAATAAGAATTCAAATTATCTTGTCAGTCACAAATTAAATAATATACAATTGAAAACAGTTCCTAGTTATAAAAAAATTCATCCGGACTGTATCGAATAACACTGAAAAAAATAAAGAACAGTTCACGTAAATTTAAATAGAAAATGAAAACTAAAANCATTCTGCCAAGTTTGATATAGGTAGCGATACCTCATCGGCACTCGGCACTAGATACAATTTACAAATCGATTATTTGTTTGGAATTATATTTTGGTAATTGAACAACAAGGACATATGATATATTAATACAGTAAAAAAAGACAGCTCCAGGAAAATGGATCTTGACCCCTGGGCATGTGATGGGCGTTGAATCATGTCCTAACCAAGACGACGCGAACTACGATAACTAGGTAATAAATGCTGGAAAAGCTCTTGATGATTTTGATCCGAACATTATCTTATCATCAAGGTTATATGAGAAAATAGTTATAAAAATGTTACATGTAGAATAGTATAGTATGTAAACTATTAGATCAAATGTAAAGAATTATAACCAATGATAGTTTTAGAATTATAATTTTTTTTTTTTTTTTTTTTTTTTTTTAAAAAAAAATTANTTTAATTTTTTTTTTTTTTTTTTTGCTTAAGAAAAAAATTAAATGTAAAGATCAAAATTTGGACAGAGGAGGGGAGATGCTTAAATGTTTCTGTAGGACCACATGAGTCACATGTAAAAGTATTTATGGAGGACCAACCATATTTGGTTTATTAAATGCTGTCTCTAATAATTGGTAAATTATCAATCATAATTAGTCATACGAAGCTTTATTGATGTGAAGTTTTGGAGTTTCAGTAAAAGAGAAATCATAACGATTGCTGTAATATGACAAAAGACATTAGGAAAATAGGAAGTTCATCCTCCTTAATCCGTCCATGGATCTTATGATCCCGTATAAATACGTCTAAAATGTCCATGTAAAATGTTCTCTTCGTATATATATACAGATTTTGGATTTAGGCTCTGGTGTAATTTGAATCCCAGACCTATGTCTTTGTTTTTATATTCGTAAGCTTCATTTGTTAAAAAGAATATTTGACTTCGAAGAAGATCAATGTACGTATATAATACCGTTGAAACAAATCAACATGATTAACTTATATTTTTACCGGATCATGGTTGGATACTCGATCCATCCGAATAAATCAAATATTTTTAAAAAGTAAAAACTGACATACACACATGATCCTCCTCTTTAGTACAATAAATAAAAGGTACTATAAGAATACATTCGTAAAATAATTACTATATAGAAGAATAGTAGTAACATGCACATGCCCATGATACCATGCACATGCAATGTCTCTCTCCTTTCTTGCATCTCTGTGTTTCTATATAATCCAAAGACTCATTACACAATACCACTCTCTTCACTATCAAACATTTATTTTCAAAATGAGAAAGTTGTTTGTTTTGCCGTTTACTTCCTTACTCGCCGTCGTTTTCATCTCGGCCGTCTCCGTCGTTCGATGCTGCTCTCCTAAAGATCAGACGGCTCTCAATGCTTTCAGGTCGTCACTGAGCGAACCAAACCTCGGCATCTTTAACACCTGGTCCGAAAACACTGACTGTTGCAAGGAGTGGTACGGTATTAGCTGCGATCCTGATTCGGGTCGGGTCACTGATATTTCTCTCCGGGGTGAATCCGAAGACGCCATTTTCCAAAAAGCAGGCCGGTCCGGTTATATGTCCGGTTCGATTGACCCGGCGGTTTGCGACTTAACCGCACTCACTTCCCTCGTCCTCGCCGACTGGAAAGGAATCACCGGGGAGATTCCGCCGTGTATAACTTCCTTAGCCTCGCTCCGTATACTTGATCTTGCCGGCAACAGAATCACCGGAGAGATTCCCGCGGAAATCGGTAAAATCTCCAAACTCGCAGTTCTAAACCTCGCGGAGAATCAAATGTCCGGTGAGATTCCGGCGTCGTTGACGTCACTCACCGAGCTGAAGCATCTTGAATTGACGGAAAATGGAATCACCGGCGTGATCCCGGCCGATTTCGGATCGTTGAAGATGTTGAGCAGGGCGTTACTGGGCCGTAACGAACTAACCGGGTCAATTCCAGAGTCCATCTCGGGTATGGAACGGTTAGCGGATCTGGATCTATCCAGGAACCATATCGAGGGTCCGATACCCGAATGGGTGGGTAATATGAAGGTACTCTCACTTTTGAATCTCGATTGCAACTCGTTAACCGGTCCAATCCCCGGTTCGCTTCTTAGCAATTCCGGTTTCGGTGTTTTGAATTTGAGCCGAAATGCGTTGGAAGGATCCATACCCGACGTTTTCGGATCTACAACCTATTTCGTGTCGCTTGATTTGTCACACAACAATCTAGCGGGTCGGATCCCGGATTCGTTGTCGTCAGCTAAGTTTGTAGGCCATTTGGATATTAGCCATAACAAGCTTTGTGGGCGTATTCCAACGGGTTCTCCTTTTGACCACCTTGAAGCGACGTCGTTCAGTGACAACCAATGCTTGTGCGGTGGTCCGCTGATGAAGTCATGTTGATAATAATGACATGGTTCCGGTTTTGCTGAACCGGGGGATATCTCAAGTTTCCTATCCTTCTTTTAATTTACTCTTTTTTCTTCTTCTTTTCTTCTTTAAAATTTTAAGTTCTACAGATATGTTTGGCGGTGTATGGAATATGGAAGCGCTTGTATAATCAAAAGCAATGTTATAGATCTTAAATGCTTTAGAAATATATTTGGTCTGCTTACGTGCTCTTAGAAATAGTGAAGATGTTAAAGAACAAAAAGAAAACTGATGGTGATGCATTAGCTTTCGTTTTGAATAACTCATCCCAACTTCTGATATCATTTTCAGTCATAGATTTCTAATTGACAATGACATGGCTTATAGCTGTCATACCATCTCTATTTCCAGTATGCTATAATTTAACAAAACTCATAATTATATGACATTTGAATCATGTTAAACCCAGCTAGATAGTAATATTTCAATTGAGTTTACAAGCAAACAATTTCTTCGACAAAAACAGCAAACAATTCCTAATCCTGATTTTCATTAAAAGAGATTGTCAAGAGCTGTCTTTTTTTCTCTTTCAGAATAATTGAAAATGATGAAGACAGCTGTGAAACAGGGAAATAATTCAACTTTTAAAACTTTGAAACTCTTATGTTTCGCAGTCACAGATTCTCCATGCATATGACTTTAAAAGAGTAAAAAACAAAATCGAAAGAAATGAAACCAACGCCTCAGAGTTTTATGCACACTTACTTCAAATCTTCATCTGTTATTATCTCAGCTTTTTCCATCTTCTCCTTATGCCATTTACAGAATCCTTCCACCAATGCGTCCTTCATCCATGCGTGCCTGCAACTCTCTACCGCTTCTTCGACTGTCAGCCAAGTCCGTGTTCTCGTCTTATGTTCCGGCCACGTCTCTAGCTCTTCATTCACATACAGTGCGTACATTGCCGCTTTACATAAACCTTCTGGGCTAAACTCATCTTGGTGTGTTTTGCTCTTGAACTCGTAATTTCCCAAAAAATCCTGCAAAGCCCCGATTTTAGACATTCAACACCAGCTGCTAACAAAAGGGTTACGCGTGTGCGAAAAGGGTTTTACCATTAGAATCCCACGGACTCCTGCTTCTTCCACAGCTTCCCTCACTGCAGCCTCCCTGACCGTCTCGTCATTCTCCCAACCTCCCTATATGAATCCATGAATCAAATATTGTACTTGGTTTCCAAACAAAGGGTAAGCAAGAAGAAATGGCAGCTTTGTACCTTGGGAAACAAAAGTCCTGGTCCACTAGAAGAGCTGATCATCAACACTTGAACCACTTTCCCAGATTCAGAATTACCATCTTCCTCAGAGTTTACATACCTAAATGGAATACACCTATAAATGCCCAACATTGAACTTGTTAAAAAAGGTCCATAATCATCTCCGGAAACGAAAATGAAAGACAACTAAAGGCTAAAAGTCATCAACCAAGAGATTACATTACAATTAAAACAAGGGCTAAGCATGTCAACACTACAAAATCCCCTCTAGCTCAGGACTCTTCTTGTTATAATCAACGCAAGACTCTAAGTCTCTGAGAGAGAGAATCTTCAATCGAGATTTCAAACCAGAATACAAGGTGACATGAATCCTGGTTCGCAATTCTAGAATAACACCTTAACACAGAAAATGCCCAATTAATCACGAAGCAGGGATGCGTAGAGACCCATGGAAACAAACCCCCAACATTTACATACTTAATGATCAATTGCCCCCACAATCTTCCAACAATCACATTACATACCAAAGAACGAGCTCCAAGGAAAAAAAGAAAAAGAAAAAGGTACCCGGCTACGAGACGAGAGCCATCCTCGTACCGCTGCTGGAGCCGACCCGTACGCGCGACCAAATCACACATGACCGAAATAAACAAAAAATATCTTAGAGAAAATTCGATTTGTTGGCCATCAAGATGAAAAAACACCCAACTTCGTGACAATCCTCACGCCTCTTCTGGATACCCACAAATACGATTCTACCTCTACCATTGCTACCTCCTAAGATTCCAACGGTCTAGAAGAGATTGCCCGATCAATCTGATCTGACGGCTGGGGTTAGATCTAGGGTTTGGGTGAGTCTCGCTATAAAGGATCAAATACAGATTTGGAGTATTTTTTTTTTCTTTTTTTTGGGTCAACAAAGAACAGATTTGTTTATGAAAGAGATGGAAAAAAATGTAGTAATAAATTTTCTTTTTATTCGGGCCATTGGGGAAGGAGAGAAAACCGTGAGCGTGAAGAACGGATCGGCACAGTCAGCATGTCACGTGGGTTATGGGACAACTTATTGGGCCCATTCTTTTTCTTTATCGGTTTATGGGCCCACTTTTATATTGATTCGCGAGCGTTTCACAAACATGTAGACTGTAGAGAGTTTCAAGTGTAATGTAGCAACAACAACCAATCTTTACGAGTTTTGGTCCTTTTGGACAATCGAAAATGAACTTTATAATCTCCAAAGATTTTGTTTATAACCTTAGCTACTACAGTACTACTCTATAGGCTAACATGGCATACGAGTCATCAACCAGTAACATGGTGACTAACATCGTTACAAACAATCATGTAGATTAGCCAAAATTCGTTATATAGTGTATGTACTGGCTAATTATAAACAATATGTATGTGGATTTGTACGACACTATAGTTTATAATCCGGATTATAACCACAAAAGTGTATGGATTAACCGTGCCAAAGTCATCATTAAAACGCAGATCTTATCGGGATTTTGGACCAATATAACATTATATGATGTTGAATCTAAGAAATATAAAAACAAGGGGGACCGGATTGCAAAATCCATGTCTCCGTGATTAGATTCCACCATGGGATTCAAAACGAAGAAGCTTTGACAGCTCATCTGTGTGATGTGAATTGTGAAGGACACGACGTTAGCCAGCAACAGAATCAAATCGAAAAAGGTCTTTACTCCTCCAAGCAAGAGTGGCGCAACTCCGGCGAGATTTGATTCATGTCTTCCACTTTTAGCCCCGGTCAAAGCCCCGGAAGCTCCCGGTTGCTGCAGCTGGGCGTTGCCGGCTCTGCCTCGCGCCTTAGATCTTCTTCCTCCAAGAAGCCGCCTGAGCCACTGCGTCGAGCCGTGGCGGACTGCCTCTCCTCCTCCCCTCCTACGGTTAATTCGCACCATGGCGCGATCCCTTCTATGGCTCCCTCTGAAGCTCTCAGGAATCTCCGGGTGTGTACCACCTACGCTATGCTTGCTTTTTATTTTCCTTATTGTGAAATGAGATTATCTCTCTCGTCTATGTGTTTCCATTTTTGCGTTTAATTTGATATATAACTGATCCTGTTAAAGAGAGAAATTGAGTATCTAGGGCTTTTTGTTTGCCACTGATATATGAGCTCTATGCGGCATAAACGAATAGTAAGAAGAGAGCAGTGTCTACATTTGAGCTTTCTTTGACTAGTGTTGGCGTCCCAATTGATTTTTAGAGCTGTGAATGTTCTAATCTTATTGTAGTACCGGTACTACTGGTCACCATGTTTTATTTTTGTGAAGAACTTGTGCTATATACCACACATTAATCCTACTGTTCCAGTAGCCTTTACATTTGAGGCCTAACGTGAATGAATTTGGGTAGAGAGATACATGATGATGAAGCCTGCTTTCTTTATCTATTTTCTTGGATTGATAGGACCTTGGTAGTTGATTGGATATATCTTATCTATGTCTTTTGGGAATTGCATGACCTCACACAATCACTTGGTGATTACAGGATTATCTGTCAGCCTCCGCCACCACTGACCTGGCCTACAACATGCTGTTAGAACATACTATAGCAGAGAGAGATCGCAGGTAATTGATTTGTACTTCATATGTTTTTCATCATCCTGTGAAACTTTGACTCTTTTGAATCAAAGTTTGGATTGGTGACATGTATGTTCGGCCCTTTTGTAGTACTCCTAAGTCTGATAGTGAAACCGTATTGTAAGGATTGAGCTTGAGAATTCAGTGAAATAAATGTCTTTAAATCTGGAAGGCCTGAACTCATAGTCAAATTTAAGTGAAGGAAATGAGCTCATTACTTTGATCTCTCATGATGCGGAAACTGGGAGATTTGACCAGAATATGGGATGACGTAAAGGCAAAATATATTTATATGTGGGATATTCTCATTGTGGCTTGATCCGAAAGGAAAATAAAGTATGATAGTGATAGCTTTCTTTAGTTCTATATAAACACAAAATTTAATTTTGCAAGTCTCTTGGTGGTTTAACTATGAAGAATACTCGAAGTCATTTGTAGGATAAATGTTAATCTGAATAGATGTCTTAGTTAGAAGTGTGTGGGGATGGACTCCTAGCAGTGAATGAGCAAAGGCCGAAAAGTCCCTGCATAGATATATCATCAACCCGGGTTGACTTTTAAAGTACTTGAGGACTTATTGCTACGTGGACCTATTGTTGAATAGAACCTGATTTAGCTAGAATGCAGATTGCTATAATCTAAATTTTTATTCAAATAGCATGGTTTTAACTATTACTTGTTGCTTCAAACAATTTTCTGCAGCCCAGCTGTGGTTACGAGGTGTGTCGCATTACTAAAACGGTATCTCTTAAGGTAAATTTTTCTAGTCGAAGGATGCAACTTAATTATTTTCATTTGCTTCTTTGAACTAGCATCTCTTCACTTGTCAATACTCAATGTCCCTAAGCTCATCCTTCTCACTATAACATCATTTGTGCTCTGTTTACGAGGAACGCTATGTTTGATTAATTATTTGGTAGATCAGTTGTATATGAAGAAGACATAAAGGTTGTTCAAACCTAGAGATTAAGTGTGTAATGTTTTTTGCTATATTATGAGGTTTGGTGTAATATGTATACAGGTTTTCCAATGTTTTCCATGGATTATATTTTACATAATAATGATCCTTAGGTGTTCCTACACTACAGATATAAGCCTGGTGAGGAGACACTACTGCAGGTCGATAAATTTTGCGTGAACCTGATTGCTGAGTGCGATGCTAGCTTGAAGCAAAAATCATTGCCTGTTTTATCAGCACCAACGGGTGCTTCTCCTTTACCAGTGTCCAGTTTTGCTTCTGCAGCTCTGGTGAAGTCATTGCATTATGTCCGTTCCCTTGTGGCTTTACATATCCCAAGGCGATCCTTTCAACCTGCAGCATTTGCGGGAGCTACTCTTGCCTCAAGACAGTTATTGCCATCTCTATCCTCTTTGTTGAGCAAATCATTCAATTCCCAATTAAGTCCTGCAAATGCCGCCGAATCTCCACAGAAAAAAGATGCTGCAAATCTGTCTGCTTCAAACTTGTCAAATATACAAGAAATTAATGCTATGGAAGACATTGAATACATATCATCAGACTTGCTGAATTGGCGTTGGGTTGGGGAGCTCCAGTTATTGTCAGCTTCTTCTGAAAGGTACATTGTGCATGATTTCTCTTTTTACAAATGTTCAAACGCATTTTGCTTATTTTCTTGACTGGACACTCCTGTACCTTCGTAAACAAACACTCATTCATTTTAGCTTCCATATCTCCTACAAGCATTCCTTCATTGTATGGCTATAGTACTTGACTATCGGTGAACATTTTGTCTGCATGGTTAGCGAACGCCCTGTTAATCTCCAAGATATGAACAATTGTAATCTTCTGGAAGTTGGTGCTGCCGGCCTGCTTGTAGGAGACATGGAAGCTAAAATGAAGGGCCAGCACTGGAAATATTTTGGTACCACAGAGATGCCCTACTTAGAACAACTGTTGCAGCCAGCTTCAGTCACAATGATAACAAACTCAGCCTCAGCTCGCTCTCACTTGAGAGCAATAACAGCTTCCAAACGCACTAGAGCTGGCCCTCAGCAGATCTGGTATGTATTCTACCGTGGTTTTTCTGAAATAATTTGCAAAGTGATGTCTTAGGATTATACTTGCCTTTTATGCCTTGCAAGCGTTCTCATGGCTCTTTTCAATCCTCCAAGAAACTGGATTCCTTAATTTCGATAAGTATTATAATTTTTTCCTCTAGACCAGTCGCCATCTGTTAATTGTGATAAAGCACTAGAAGCAAAAAATATGGATTGAATTTTTTAATTAAGGGCAGTTTGTAAAATGTCACTGGTTGAGTTGATGAACATAGCATCTTGTTCTTTTATGTTTAGGTAGGATTCTATTGATATAAAAAACCCTGCATTTTGATGACAAAAAAGCTTATGATCCCTTCTGCATTGTTAGAGACTGTTCTACCATTTAAAGAATGTCATTTCCGGTTTCGAAAGTTTCACATGAATGCTGCTATTTAGAATAGATAGAGGGACTGCACTTTGAAATGATTGTACCTATATATTGGGAAAATTCTTATATTATAGCATAAAACTCTATTTTGAAAGTTCATGTGAGTTCTTAGATTGAGGATTTGCATGGTGTGCAGGGATGATTCCACTGTAAACACATTCCGTCCACGTGCCAGACCGCTTTTCCAGTATCGTCATTACAGGTATTTTTTTTCTCCATTTCTTAATGTTACTCATTTATTTTTTGGCTGCGATGTATCTTAATAGCTTTAATGTGTTTTGCTTAATAGCACGTAATACGATTGCCCGTTTGAACATTTACCATATTGCCTAATGCTAGCCTCTTGAAGGATCACATCGGTAAACGTGTTGACAAAGAGCTGCAATTTAATAAACTCTATACGCATATATCTTATTCCACTCTGAATTATAAGTGGTTTCAGAGTGGCTCTTCCATGATTGTGTATGTGGATGTTTAATCACCTCGTTTGCATAAATAACTGTATTTGTTGCAAATGAAAGGGATTCTCTGCATTGGAGCATCTTTCTGATGGAAAACTTTAGCTTTAACCTTTATCACAACAAATCACTCTCGTTCCCTGCATGATTTTGCAGTGAACAACAACCACTGCGCCTAAACACTGCCGAGGTAGGTGAGGTGATCGCCGCTGTTTGTTCTGAGGCATCATCTAGTCCGTCAAATCAAATGACTGTATCACCCCAATTAACGAGCAAGACTGGAAAGCCGTCAATGGATGTGGCTGTGAGCGTCCTAATTAAGCTTGTTATCGACATGTAAGCACTTCGTTTTATAATATGTTATCTTATGTAGCATGTTAATCTGCTGCCAACCTGACCATGTTGTTTCATTAAGATTTCTAATCATCCTTTCCTTCCTTCTATTACTTTTAACAAGCTTATGGTATAACCGTTTTGCAAAACCTGTTTCTTTAGGTATGTATTGGACGCTAGAATTGCTGCTCCTCTTACTCTTTCCATGCTCGAGGTGTGACTTTTGACACTCAGATATATTATCGTAATATTTAAACTGCTTACTAACTTTTCTAGCCATCATGCAAATTTATTTCAGGAAATGCTATGCTCTACGAAAGCAGCTTGTAGGATTCGTGTATTTGATTTAATACTTAATTTAGGAGTTCATGCACAATTGTTAGAGCCAATGATAAGTGATAATGCAACAACCATTGAAGAAGAATACGCCCAAGAAACATATATCGACAATGAAAATAGGCTTCTGCTGCAAGGGACAAGAACGAAAGACTTGCCTAAGATGTCAAGCACTTCTTCAGCTATTGAGAACTTTGAGTCTTGGATATTGAAAATCTTATTTGAAATACTTCTTCTCCTAGTTCAGGTGTTTTACTCTCTTCTTGCTTCTTCATTTGACGTCTAAACTAGACTTTTTCGGGTTTTTATACCTTCGAAATTGTTTTCGTAGGTTGAGGAAAAGGAAGAATCCGTTTGGGCCTCTGCTCTTAGCTGCTTGCTCTATTTTATATGTGATAGAGGCAAAATACGGAGAAACCAGCTAAATGGTCTTGACATAAGGGTATGTTAGTCTTATGAGGCTGAATATAGTCTTTGCGCTCTGCTATGTCGATTATTCCTTCTTTCATTCCCCTCCTACTGTCATTTGGATTGTCCTTTGTCTTTGTTTTTCATATACCATGGTAACTATGATTTCTGTTTCCTGCTGCACCATTTAATTGGTTATCATGCTAAGTTATACTTGCTAATGAGCCAGTCACGTTCCTTGAATCAGGTTATCAAAGCTCTTCTTGGAACTAGCAAAAGGAATTCTTGGTCAGAAGTTGTTCATTCTAAGCTTATTTGTATCATGACGAATATGTTTTATCGATCTCCAGAAGCAGATGGCTCTACAATTTCAAGTGCCTCGAATTTTCTTATAGACCAGGTCGATCTGATTGGTGGTGTGGAGTACATTTTCTTTGAGGTACTGCGTAACTGTAGTCTGTTAGACTGAGTGATCTTTCTCAAAATCCATCTAAATTGACACTTTGATCCCCAACAATTTTCTAGTATATTAAGGGATTCATTTTATTGGTACAGTACTCTTTGGCAACCACTAGAGAGGAAAGAAGAAACCTCTACTCAGTTTTATTTGACTATGTCCTGCATCAAATTAATGAGGCATGCTCAGCGGCTGGTCTTTCTGAGTACACTGACGATGAGATTCAACCTTTGGCTGTTCGGCTTGCTCTTGCTGATGCACCTGAAGCTTTCTACATTTCTGTTAAGCTTGGTGTTGAAGGCATAGGGGAAATCCTGCGAAGATCAATTGCTGCAGCATTGTCTGGGTTTAGCAACAGCGAGCGACTAAACCAGGTAGGTTTGTTTTTTTTAGAATATGTTGTAAATGGTCTTCTGAGGATCTGGCAAAGAGTCTTCGATTAATATGTTTGCCAGTTAAAGCTCTTTTCTAACTCTTTAATTTTACCTTCTTGCAGCTTTTGGCAAATATAACAGAAAAGTTTGACACAATAATAGGTTCGTTTACTCACTTGGACAGAGAGTTCCTGCATCTCAAACAGATAACCAAATCTTCCAAGTTCATGGAAAGCATCGAAGATTTAAGAAACGATATAAGCATGTCAGCGAATTTAGCTTGGGCTACTTTGCACTCTCTTCTTCATTCAGAAAGGACCACATACCGTCAAAATGGATATATCTGGTTGGGGGATCTTCTGATTGCGGAAATTAGCGAAGAGAGCAGTGGAAGTATATGGCTGAGCATAAAAGATCTGCAACAAAAGATTGCCCATTGTGGTACCTCAGACTCTCTGGTTACATCTGACATACCTATTTCTATACATCTTCTATGTGGACTCTTGAAGTCAAGGAACAGTGTTATCAGATGGGGTTTCCTATTCATTCTGGAGAGGCTTCTTATGCGGTCTAAGTTCTTACTAGATGAGAATGAGACGCAACGATCAACTGGTGGAGTTGCTACTCAGGATCATATAGACAAACGACTAGAGAAAGCAAATGCTGTTATAGACATAATGAGCAGTGCTTTGTCTTTGATGGCACAAATAAATGAAACTGACCGGATTAATATCTTAAAGGTACATCTTTTTTAGAATCCTTTTGTTTGTCAAATATCCTACCAAAATCCACTCAAAGTTTGCTGATATTTGTAGTAAATGCTGTTATATTGTTTGAGTAATTGGCATAGAGGACAACTCTGTCTATTTCTTTTATTGAAATTTCACCCAGATGAAGTTTAATTTCACTTGTGTCTTCTCTTTGTTGTTTCCAAGCAGATGTGTGACATTCTTTTCTCGCAATTGTGCTTGAAAGTTTTGTCTACTGACGAGGATGCAGTCCCCAATTCTGCTGATAGAAATAGCAAATTTGAAACTACTCATCGTAACAGCTATAAAGAAAGTATGGATGAAGCTGACACCAGGCCTCGGTACAACAATGTCTCTGTTTCAACGTGCGAAACAGCGTCAATGGCAGCAATGCTTCTTCGCGGACAGGCCATTGTTCCTATGCAGCTGGTTGCACGTGTGCCAGCGGCCTTGTTTTATTGGCCATTGATTCAACTAGCAGGTGCAGCAACTGACAACATTGCACTTGGTGTCGCCGTTGGAAGCAAAGGAAGAGGAAATATTCCAGGGGCAACCTCTGATATTCGAGCCACCTTGCTATTACTTCTTATCGGTAAATGCACCGCTGATACAATTGCTTTTCAAGAAGTTGGCGGAGAGGAGTTTTTTAGGTAATTCATCGACTCTTGCGTACTTCCAAACCCAAATGATTTATCTGTGCAACATGTTTCATGGCATTTACAAATTTATGTTTATCTTATGCAGGGAACTCCTGGATGATACTGACTCTAGGGTGGCTTATTACTCTTCAGCATTTCTTCTGAAGGCAAGCGGATTTCTGAAATTCACCATTTTATTTTGAAAGACATATATCAGAAGAAAACTAAGTTTTCAAATATTCTTTGGCTCACCAATTAAAATTTGAATTATTTCAGAGGATGATGACGGAGGAACCAGAGAAATACCAAAACATGCTTCAGAAGCTTGTCTTTAAGGCACAGCAGGTAATGCTATCATAATAATTCAGAGTATAGAGTCATAGAACCTCAAATATCAGTGAGCTTTTTCTTTTTTTTGTGCCATATATAATAATAATCCGCACTGATAGTATTCTTGTTTTGTGCAGAGCAATAATGAGAAACTGCTGGAGAATCCATACCTGCAGATGTGTGGTATACTTCAGCTATCAAACGAGCTTTGAACTCGTGGCTCTCATAAGTCTCCAGTTTCTTATATATGGCTTCTGTAAGTTCCTTGGTTTAAGAAAATCTAAGAAAGTTACTATAGCACCACCCTAATTATCCACTTCCTGCGGTAAAGAAGAAGAGAAATTAGTGAAAGTAAAGGACAATTCATAGATACTGGACTGGTTGGTCAAAGTAGCAGGGAATCTGCAAGTGAATTCAGATATGGCTCCGTGTGTGACAGAGTTTGGTGAATTTATCTGGCATCACTTAGGCTGTCTTGCAGTCTGTTATCTAATCTTTCCTAATTTTTGGTTAAGATCTGAAGGTTCTGAAGAAAGGTGCTGATAATAACGAGTTAGCTGAACAGGTCAACAGACACGTGATATAACTCATCCGCCTTCTCCTTTTTCAGCGGGAATGGCGCGACTTTAAGGAACTTACAGACACTGAGCTTCTGATAATTGCAGGCATGTCATTTTTTTGGGCTAACAAAGTGAAGGTTTTTCTCTTGTGCTCTATGTGTAAAACAAATCATGAACAGAGGCTGCAGCTCCAGAAATTTTAATTTTCTTGGAGCGCTGCTTTTGTATAGTCAAGAACAAAACTAATTAGGGGTTGTGTTGTGTAGAGAACTAGAGATAGCGGCTTGGCCTTTGGGTGTCGAATATTTTGCCTTTAAATTGGTTATGTGAAAAGTGTGAGCCTAACCGGTTTTTGTAATCTAAAAAAATATAATTTCATTTTTGGCTGCCACAATTTGATCTGAGAAGACGACAAGGTGTTGAAGTTACAGACACAGTTGTTAAAACTTAAAACTATGAAAAACAAAGACTTAACTTGTGAAGACGAGAAATGATGACACGTAAATGGAACCAACCAATTTGAGAAAATATTAATAGAGAAACATAGAATTACCAATTTTTTTTTTTTTTTTTTTTTTTTTTTTTTTTTTTTTTGGACAAAGAATTACCAATTTGATCCACAAATTCTCTTCAAATAAACCACGTTGTTAAAAAGTAATGAAATATTGGGCCAGGCTTCGTAAATAAAAAACCCTCAGACATCGAAACCCTGAGATCCAATAGTTGCTCTGGTCTGTAAATCGCTTCTGGTCCCTGGAGATCTCATCCTATCACACCGATCCCGTCCTGATAAAACGGTAAATCTCGCTCAATTTTAAAATTTCTACGCATCTCTTCTTGGGAGATCTGATCCAACAAGTGTATTTGATTTATGATCTGGTCAGTCTCAGTCTTAGTTATGTGTTTCTCGNAGGGGTTTTTTTTTTTTTTTTTTTTTTGTGTGGCGGCCATCTGAGTGATGGTCCTTTGAATCCGTCTCTTTCGACGAGAAGTGCCAAATTCTCTTGTCGGATTGTGTCACGTTTAGGTTTTAGATGCTTGAATTCTCAACTTCCTCTTCAATGTGATCCCATAGCGGAGTGGATATCGCGTTAGACTCCGAATCTAAAGGTCGTGGGTTCGATTCCCACTGGGATCATCCTTTTTTGGTCTTGTTTTTTTTTGGTTAATATTAATTTCATTTTGTTCTTTTGGCAATAATCAAGTGAATTTAGGTCTAGCTCTGGTTGATGAGTGCAGAGCTGCTTCTTGTTGTTTGCCATTATGATATGCTATGCAATTTGAAAAAATCTCTTTCTTGGACTTTTGAGTCAAGTTTGCATTTTACCCTAATAGTCTCTTCTGTGAACTTTGTATTTGGTCAAATTGGAAAGTTTTAGAAACAATCTGGCTGTTTCAAAGATGATACCCTAATGGGATCCTTTATTTTAACATTTTGATGAACTGATTAGATCAGCACAAGAACACTGATCCTATTACTGTTAAGAGTAAGAATTGTTGCTCAAGTATTGTTTGTGTTGGTGCAGATGATCGATGATCAAGACTTGGGGTTTATTGCCAATTTTCTTGGCATCTTCATCTTCGCATTGGTCATTGCTTATCATTACGTAACTGCTGATCCCAAATACGAAGCGACTTGATGATAAATTTTAGAATGATGCAAGGCTTTTAGTTTATAGTATCTGTTTCAAACTGAGAAGACATAACATCAGTCTTTGTTGAGATGAAAATGTTGTCGAGATGTTCCTAAATCCATTTCACATCTTTATTTCAAATTTTGTTCTAGATTTTATTTGCATTTGCATATTGTTCCTCCAGTTTATGATCTTTGTTCGCAACTTCGCATGTTTGATGAAATTTAGATTTTACTTGCAAGCAAAAAAAAAAAAAAATCCCAAACACCAAACTTCCGAGTTAATAATAATGCAGCTAAATGGTTTAGGTTGTCCTCACATTCACGTATCAATTATCATGCCAAGCTCTTATAAGCTTCATAGTACTAAACCCAAAAAGGCCTAAACACGTTATTGTGATTAACATGAATCAACAACTATAGCTTAAATTAAATATATAACTAAGACCCGAATCTTAAATGAATCAATCCTTTAAAATGGATTTTTAGAAAATGTATTTTCAATTATTTTTTTTTGGGGTTGGATTATTTACAAAATGTATTTTCAATTCTTTTTTTTGGGGTTGGATTATTTACAATTTTCTTTTTGCTAATCGTGCGACAAATCTTTTAAAGTGTAGTAAAATTTACTAAAATTACCTTTCCACATATACCCGATTTAGAATAAAAACTATAATATAGTCGATCAAAATGTTGTAAAAAGTATGAAATTTTATTAAATTAGATAAATAAATTGTATAAATTATTGATATTCACAACATATATCATTGGCTTGATTGAAATGCTAGTAAATAAAATATTTCCTTTTCTTAAATGTGAAAAAATGTTAATTGGGTGACCTGACTTCTTTTCAAAACGGGAGTTACTTTTTTGAGTTTTGAGTTTTGACATATTTAGAAGAGAGACCTCTCGAAGGAGCTAGAAGCGTTTTCAAAAAACAAAAAGAAACGAGAAAATTACAAGGGCGCAAAATAAGATCCAACGGCTGACATTCCAACTCCTGAACATTCTCGAACACTCTTTACCGACTCACCCTTCATTCATATATAATAAACACACCTCTCTGCCTTTCCCTTCCTCATACTCAATTCTCAAAGCAAAAACAAAGCTCACAGACATATTATTTTCCATTTTTTTTCCTACTTTCCGGCGAAGAATTTTGATATCTAATGGCGGGTAAAGGTGAAGGTCCAGCAATCGGTATCGATCTCGGTACGACCTACTCGTGCGTCGGTGTTTGGCAACATGATCGCGTCGAAATTATCGCTAATGATCAAGGCAACCGTACGACTCCTTCCTACGTTGCTTTTACTGACAGCGAGCGTCTCATCGGAGATGCCGCTAAGAACCAGGTCGCCATGAACCCTACCAACACCGTCTTCGGTAAGGTTTCACTGCTTTTGATCACAGATTATAACTCTGCTTTAGGATTCGTGTGATTATATCTCATCAGAATCTTAAGTTTGTGTAGATTAGCAATTTAGCATAGATTGATCTTTGCTTGCTCCCTGGTCCTGTAATTTGGAGTCGAATCGGATATTCAATTTCTGGCTATATCAAAACGGAGATGGTTCTGTGTTTCTATGACGATGATATTTGGTTTTGTGTTTGATGTTATAGAGTTTTTCTGTGCTGTAAGTTAGGATGAATTACTAATTCAAGAGTGCTTTTGCAGATGCTAAGCGTCTTATTGGTAGGAGATTCAGTGATCCGTCTGTTCAAGCGGATATGAGGCACTGGCCTTTCAAGGTCGTCTCAGGTCCAGCTGAGAAGCCAATGATCACGGTCAACTACAAGGGGGAGGAGAAACAGTTCTCTGCGGAGGAGATCTCGTCCATGGTTCTAACGAAGATGCGGGAGATTGCAGAAGCTTACCTTGGCTCTTCGATTAAGAACGCTGTGGTTACAGTACCTGCTTATTTCAACGATTCTCAGCGTCAGGCGACCAAGGACGCTGGAGTCATCTCTGGTCTCAATGTGATGCGTATCATCAATGAGCCAACTGCTGCTGCAATTGCTTACGGTCTTGACAAAAAGGCGTCGAGTGTTGGCGAGAAGAACGTTTTGATCTTCGATTTGGGAGGTGGCACCTTTGATGTGTCTTTGCTAACGATTGAGGAAGGTATCTTTGAAGTGAAGTCCACGGCTGGTGACACGCATCTTGGTGGTGAGGACTTTGACAACAGGATGGTTAATCATTTTGTTCAAGAGTTCAAGAGGAAGCATAAGAAAGATATTACTGGTAACCCAAGAGCTCTGAGGAGGCTTAGGACAGCTTGTGAGCGGGCAAAGAGAACCCTATCTTCAACCGCTCAGACAACTATAGAGATTGACTCTCTTTACGAGGGTATTGATTTCTACACAACCATCACGCGTGCAAGATTCGAGGAGCTTAACATGGATCTCTTCCGTAAGTGTATGGAGCCGGTGGAGAAGTGTTTGAGAGATGCTAAGATGGACAAGAGCAATGTTCATGATGTTGTCCTTGTTGGCGGCTCTACCAGAATTCCCAAAGTGCAGCAGCTTCTACAAGACTTCTTCAATGGTAAAGAGCTCTGCAAAAGCATAAACCCGGACGAGGCTGTTGCTTATGGAGCGGCTGTTCAAGCTGCAATCTTGAGCGGTGAAGGGAATGAAAAGGTCCAAGATTTGCTACTTCTTGATGTCACTCCTCTGTCCTTGGGTTTGGAAACCGCCGGTGGTGTCATGACTGTCCTGATTCCCAGGAACACCACTATTCCGACCAAGAAAGAGCAGATATTCTCCACCTATTCGGACAACCAGCCCGGTGTATTGATCCAGGTCTACGAAGGAGAAAGGGCCCGAACAAAGGACAACAACCTTTTGGGAAAGTTTGAGCTTAGCGGTATACCACCTGCACCACGAGGTGTTCCGCAGATTACCGTCTGTTTCGACATCGATGCCAACGGAATCTTGAACGTGTCAGCTGAGGACAAGACCACAGGACAGAAGAACAAGATCACAATCACAAATGACAAGGGAAGGTTGTCCAAGGAAGAGATCGAGAAGATGGTACAAGAGGCAGAGAAGTACAAAGCTGAGGATGAGGAACACAAGAAGAAGGTGGATGCAAAGAACGCTCTCGAGAACTATGCATACAACATGAGGAACACGATCAAGGACGAGAAGATTGCATCTAAGCTCGACGCAGCTGACAAGAAGAAGATTGAGGATGCAATTGACCAAGCTATTGAATGGTTAGATGGGAATCAGCTGGCTGAGGCAGATGAGTTCGAAGATAAGATGAAGGAGCTCGAGTCGCTTTGCAACCCAATCATTGCTAGGATGTACCAAGGCGCTGGGCCTGATATGGGTGGTGCTGGAGGAATGGATGACGACGCTCCTGCTGGTGGTAGCGGCGGTGCTGGCCCCAAGATTGAAGAAGTTGATTAAGCTTTTTAGCTACTCTTGTTTTACTCTGTTTGACTTTCTAGTTGGTTTGCTTGTTGCTTAGATAATCTTTTTTTATGTTTCTCTGAACCTGCTTTGCGATCAGTTTGATGTTTGAATATTTTCGCTTTTATTGTTTTTAAAACTCGTTCCCACCGAGGGAATCTATCTTTTTTAACTTAAGTTTGTTAACGATCAGATTTGATTAAAAGACAATTGGGAAATATAATTACAACAAAACTAATTAAAGAATTTGAAGCTAAAGAAGTATATTAGATAGTTAAGGGTTTCAGGAATAGTATGATCTAAAATTTAGCATTTAAGGTCTGGATAGATTATTTTTATAATTATCCTATATTCAAATCTGAATCCAAGATCATTTACTCAAATTTTTGATAGAAAAATTCCACTTATCTGGAATTTTAACTGAAAACTGTAAATTTTGGTGGGAAAATGCATATTCTTATGATTTATAAGAACTGAAGATGTTATCATTAGTTGTTTCAATTGCTATTGATCGTTGTCTCTTCATATTGATTTGGTAGACAAATGGATGCAATAAAATGGGGAAATATGATTAAATATGAAAATAATAATTCAATGATACATGAACCAATAAAATCCTTTAAGAAGTTATGCACTACAATCTCACTCTAGCACGAACGGACGGAGACAGACGCGAACCTCATGCTCCTCTGGTCCCATTCGGTGTTTAGGCACTAAAACCTCTAGCGTTGTTCCGGTTTCGTCCCGGTAAGCTTCAAGCTTGGCGTCATCTGGAATCCTGTTCGGCAGGGAGACTTCGCGCACAAACTCCCCTGGTGGGCAATGCTCTGGTGTCGGATCTGTTAGCTTAAATGTTCTATCATGTCTCTTGATGAATGGCTCACATGCTGTACTTACACAGGATATCTTCACTATTCCATGTGTTGGTGTATTCCTCCATGTCACTTTTACCTTTCCCGAATCAACGAATGGCAGGCTCATAACTATCAGGAACCCTTTGTCGTCTTCATATATCGTTTTCGCGGCTGTGACTGGCCCGTACACATTCTTCATCACCCCGCTGAACTCATTTGACCATGTCAGCTCCGTTGCATGGATTTTCATGTCCAGAGATTTCTCACTTGAGCTCGAGTCATCACAGTTTCCTAGAGCAAGACAATCCCTTTTGCGTTTATTGTTACAAGCGGGGTTAACTTCCACTGTATCAACTGCATGGTGGTCTGGGGAATGTGTAGACAGGTTCAGACAGGTACCGTTCAACTTTTTAAGGTGGGTGTGCCCGTTAGCTTTAGCCAGAGGAAGAGGACGCTCAGCATCATATTCCGTGATAGGGAGATTCCTCCATGAACCGTAATCACTAGCTTCAGCTGGAATAGCAAAGTTCACATCACGACCTGTGAGTTCTGTCCACTTTTTCTTTTCATCCTCGTTGAGTACAGAAAGGTTGGGTGAGTGAACAACTTCAATTCCATGGAGGCACTGTGGGTTAGAGAGACCACGGTAATGTTTCCTCTGCATCCTGTGAGAGCGGACAAAACCTTTGTCCACACTAAAAGGGAAAGGGCGCTCACCCTCGCGTGAGTGTCCGTTCATGTAACTCCGCAGCTGCATCTTGCCAAGGGCATTTTCAGGCTTTTCCTTGAACACCCACATGTACATATTCTCCATGTCATGCTGAACCAAGAAGGAGTCGAGCTGCAAGTCAGATTTGTCATACCCGGACAAGCCATTGCTGTCCCTAATTAACTTACTTTTTGACTTGTCATCCAAAACAGGTTTGAAGTAGAAACTGAAGAAAAGCCAAGCACCCCATGCGCTATCAACACGCTTGTTGTACTTCTTAGCAACCTTAGGGACATGAACAATAGCCTCAGGCTCATATAGCTGAGGCCCGAGTCCAACGTCTAAGATGTCACAGTGTTCGTTCCACAAAAGCAGAGATGGGCTTGCTTCAGATGAGAGTGGAAGATTGATATCAGGCGGTCCAGTAAGTATGAGCGACCGGTTTGTCTCCCTCTCTGATTCTTCGTGAGTAAAAGCACCTGAATCCATGGACAGAAGTGTCGACGGGTGATAATTCTCCATAGACAGGGTTGTGATGAGAGTCTCTCCCATGTTTCTCCCACAGGGCTAAAAGCAACCCCCTAGCAGATGCAGTGGCCGAATCAAAACCCTTAGGTGGCAAGAGATTAGAACATCAATCGACAAATCCATAGATGCAAGTCAGGGATATCTTCATCTTACAGGATCTCACGATTTCCACCTCAAAGTTTTCAAATTTCGCTATAAGCTCCAAAACACTGCCCTAAGAGGCACAACAACAACACATGGAGAGCTACAATCCCACCTGAATATCAATCGAGAAATCAAAGAACAGGATTAAGCTCAACCTAATTTCAAAAAGCCCTTATTCAAACCCTAAATTTAATACGGTGAAACAAACACGAGTCCATCCGTTATCAGAAACGAGAAACTCAGGAAACAAATCAAAAACACTAAGGAAAAAAAACAAACGAACTAGGGATCTAGAACAAGGTCATTAACAATCNGAGTCCATCCGTTATCAGAAACGAGAAACTCAGGAAACAAATAAAAAACACTAAGAAAAAAAACAAACGAACTAGGGATCTGGAACAAGGTCATTAACAATTGAATCCACAAATCTGATTTCGATATATATTCCAGAGATTCGACAAGATCAAACAGTGATTTACCTGGTTTAATTGCAAAATCGAGAGAGATCAAATTGAGATAGAAAACAATACGATCATCGAAGAAGAAAAAGGAGAAAGGAACGAGGAATCTAACCCGAGGAACAAATCCGATGGAGAAGCTCGAAGAAGAGTGCGTATCGGCGGAGAAGGAATAGAGTCGCTCCTATCAAAATGATCCCAAGAGAAGCGAGAAAGAGAGAGAGAGACTTTCAAGACTCGTAATTTAAGACAGGGGACGGACGCCGTTTATTAACGTCGTTATGTTTGACGGAGCTACGAGGATTTGCTGTTATCGTGAGTCAAATATGCGGTCCACTCATGGGCGGCTGCTCCAAGATATTCCTAGTAATTAGTAACCAAGTTAATGACTATTGATTAATGACTACTACTTGGATAAATATGTTAATATTTTAATGACCATTGAGGCATCGACTAAAAATTTAATGACTATTACTTGGATAAACAATTTTTGTTACTAGGTGGTAGATGTTTTTAAAAAAAGTATTTATCATTATTTATTCCTTATTTAAAAGCAAGTGTAATTTAATAAGCAAGATATTGACATATGTCTAAACAAATTTAATTAAAAAATATTTCTTACTAATTGTAAAATTTATTAGTGGATCCATAACAAACTCAAGATTGTGTTTTATGATAAATCCATTAGCCCATGTAACTAGGGTTTAGCAAGTAGAGATCATATAAATTTGTCTTTAGAACATCAATGAAAAGAAACTTTGAAAGTTGTCTCAAAACAACTCTCCTCTTCATCTAATATGAAATATCAATTTTTTAATCACTTGTGTTCTTGGTGACACAATCTTAACTCTCTTTCTCTTCTTTACATTTCTTGCATTTAATAAAGCTCAATGAGCTATTTCATTTTCAGTTTTAGATTTCTATATTAATAAGCTCATTTGAGCATTAACCTCTTAGTTTGGATTTGCTCACAAAATTATATATCTGTTTTTGTATGAATCTATAAATTATTGGAAAAAATGCAAAAATCCCTTCAAATACAAAAAAACATCTATCTTGATTTATAATACTGCAATGTACTCTCCATCTAATTAAAAACATCAATCTGACTCTCTACAATAACGATGTTTGCTTGCGATTACTAAATATGTTAAAACTACACCTCTCGGCTCATTGAATTTGGGAACAAATTCGTCTACGAAAGTAGACTGTGCGCGTATGTAATTCCCTGGTCTGGTTTCCTTTCGGAATGCTTTCACAAAAGTATAAATTCGGAAACCAATTGTGTCATTGGTTTCAAGCGCGAGGAGACTCGTACTTAGTCGTTATACAAAACCCTCTTTCCATATTACTAGCATTAGCTTTTTTAATTTGATGTAAATAACACTTTTTTTTGGTTGAGCAATAAGCTTTACATATCAACCAAAAAGAAAAACTAAAACAAAAGTCACATAAATGAGATAGAACAAATGAAAAACTATATTTACACTTGTACATACAACCCACTAGCTCATCCTAAAATTCGATAAAATAAATAATTTAGTCAAGTAACACAAAATTGACTATATTATTAATAAACATAAAAGTAGGAAATACTGTTATAATTTATTCTCCTTATTTGGCACCACACGTTTTCAAGGTTCTAACATATAAAAGCATAAATCAAAATAGAGAATAAAGTATATGAATTTTTTGAAAATCTTTAAGCTCCATACTCCATGTTGAATTTCCGTAGACCCCCTTTGGTGCTTTGGCTTTTCCTTTATAGATGTCATTGTCGTTCGTTTGTGCTATTATGCAGTTCAATTTGTGTGATGTTCATGCCATGAGGTTTAACCACGTAATCGCGCAAGAATATTATATCAGTCTCTTGTCTTCTGATTTAATTTCTTTCTCTTCAAAATTATATTTGGCCCTTTTCTTTTAATCCATTTACGTACCTATAAGTCTCAGAATGTCAACAAACCGTACCAAAATGTACCTAAGAGATTTCAATATACATACATGAACATATGTGTATATGTTTCTAAGACGAAAGAAATTAATGCATGTGTATTTGTTTAGTGACATACGCCTAATATCGTAAGACTGGCCTGCCACAAATCATCATATCCAAAAAAATTGATAGTACAAACTAAAAGTGAAACGAGGATACAAACAACTAGATCTATGAACTTGAATATATCATGCTTAAAAACTATGATGAAACCGTAACCAATGATAAAGAAAGCGTTATTAGAGAAAGATTGGAAGTGCATACTGTGGAGAATGTATGCATGTTTCCTTCTACTTTCCAAGAGAATGGTTCGACCTGACCCATATACCAATTGCCATGCGGCCCATAATCACGAAGGTTACTAGGGTCCAAGTCCAAGACCAGCCAGGTATGCATTGTACACACGCTCAGAGAAGTCCAAGACGACATAAACAAAGTATTCGATTCAACACCTGGCCATAAATTTATGTTAGATTCAACACATTTTGGTTCTTACATTAGCCAAGCATATGCTTATTTAGTACACGAAAATAGCCACAAAGGTTGGCGCATCCAACACACGAATATGATCATTCACAAAATACCTTAAACACATATCACGTTCATTTTGGCCCCATTAGCACATGCTACAGCATGTCCAACATAAATAGCACACATAAACAATTATCGAGAAATTCATGTTACATTAGCAAACACTTTAAAGGTTGTGACGTTATTACCAAAGCAATGGACTTGTCACACATGAGGCTTTCTCTAACCACGTGGAAGAGAGAGAGACAAGTTTTGTTGTACCTATATTAAAAGACCCCACTCCAATCACAAGCACTATTCTATTGTTTTTATCCGATCCCTAAAATTAAGATTCTTCTGACAAACCTATCTTCTTTTAGGGGTTATGAAATGATCCGA
>OVAQ01000835.1:0-24264 GCA_900406345.1 Erysimum cheiri | reverse complement strand
TTGATTAATACAATTCCCAGTGTTAAAAAAAAAAAAAAGTAAACTGACTATAGACGATTATTTGTGTTAAGCATTGGATCATTGTTCAAATATCGNAAAAAAAAAAAAAAAAAAAAAAAAAAAAAAAAAAAAAAAAAAAAATTGTTCAAATATCGTCTTGCAATTTTTTTTGGTATTTTATTGATTTTTTTTTTTTGGTAATGGGAGGGGAAGCTTTGCTTCCCCAATTTATTAAAGCTTAAACTTAAACACAAACTCGCCGTGGGAACGAAGTCCCACGCCCATCATCCTCTAGAATCGAAAAAACATCACTTGGAGCTACATCAAATGAATGAAAACCTAAAGCAAGAGAAAACGCATAGTTCGCCAAACCATCAGCCAGACGATTCGCCGTGGTATTTTATTGATAAATCCATCTAAAATCTTTTTACCATTTTGTGTCCGAATATCATCTTTCACTTTTTTTTTGAAATATCATTTTAACTAATTCTAACGTTTTATTTCTATAACCAAAACCCATACATTTGAACTCCATATGTTTTGAAATCTTCGAGAAGAACAAGCATCTTCAAACGGCTGGAACTACCAAAACTGAAAAGCAGACATTTTACTTTAGATATGATTCAGAGAATAACTCCATTTCTAGAATTATATATATAAACATCAAAATACCAAAACAGAGCAGATTGACAAAATTCTCAAATTTCAATTTTCTTTTCATAACAAAAAAGAAAAAAAGAGAGAAAGTTACAACAACTCTCTACCAACTGATTCATCTAAAGCCTAAAGCCTACCCAAATTTTTTCTTGTTTTTTCAGAATTTTTTAATTTTTGTTGTAAACTTGAAAAAATAATGTCAGCTTTTGAGAGATTTCATCTATGGCTGCAGAAATCCAAAAGCTTTTTTCTTCCTTCAACAATTTCATCGAAGAAATCATCGATTTGCGCCACAATACTCTCTGTCCCATTCCTTAAATTACCAAAATACCCTTTCAGATTCTCCACTCTCTCTCTCAATTCCCTCTCTTCCTCCTCTTCCCTCTCTCCCCCTCCTCCTCCGCCGCCGCAGAATCGCCGCTCTAGCTCTGCTTTAAGCTCCTCCAACGCCGCTTTGCTCCGGCGATACTCGTGCATCAATATCCCTTTCCTCACCCCCATCCTCCCAACCTCCGACGCCACTCTCTGCTGCAACCGCATCATCGCTCCGGCGAAACCTCCGACTTGACTCTGCGTTTGCGTTATCTGCGTCTGCGTTTGCGTTGCGTCTCCGGGAAAACAGTAGACGAGACCGTTCATCAATACCATTAGGAGAAGCGAACTCATGTTCCTCGTCGCGTAAAGTACGCCTCGGAAACCACTGAATCCGTTTTGTAACTTCGTCGACGATTCCATCGCCGTCGCCGCCGTTTGTTCCGACCAAAACGGAAACCTTTGAACTCGATTCTCCATTAACGCTCTGTTCTCTTCCTCTATCCCAATCGCTTCTCTCCTACATACTGATATCGCCCTTATCACCTAACCACCATTAAAACAAACTAAAATCAAACCTTTGATCGGAAAACACTAAAAGATTCAATCTTTGAAGAAAAAGATTCGATTTTTGCGATCACCCACCTGACGAGAGAGCTGCGGAGAGAGACGACGGTGGTGATGATGACCATCGAGGGTGGAAGCGATTGAAATTCCGGTGGAGGAGAAGTTTTCGACGGAAGAGACGGCGGATTTGATGACGAGACAAGCTTCCCAAAGTTTTGAGCTTTCGTCCATATACTCGTCAAGCCATTTGTCGCCGACGGGAAGTTGAAGTTTCTGAACTAAGAGAGTGAGATGTGAGTGAGAGGTACGGAGAAGACAGAGAGCTCTTTGTAAGAAGTGTACGGACATGAAGTTGTTTGAGAGATAAACTCTTTCGAGATCTTCCATTGATCTGTTTAGAAATGAGTAGAATCCGTTCACTGAGTTTGCAGAGGACGGATCCATTTTGGAGTTAAAAGAAAGCTTTCAAAAGATCTGATTTTTTTGGAATTTTTTTTCTATTTTTTGTTTTGGTTGGTCGATGATCAATGAAAAGATATTAAGAGAGAGAGAGAGAGAAGTGAGGAAATTGGGGGAGAGGGAAAAAAGAAAGAGGAGAATAAAAAGGTTTTATAGAGATTCCAAGGTGTATGTATGTATTTATGTATGTATACTTGTCGTATGTATTGAGTGTATGTAAATGTGTATGTATAGATGAAAGAAGAGTGAAAAGAAGTTTGAGAAGAAGAAGAAGGAAGCTGAGGTTTTTGATTCTAAGGCCATGAATGGTGACCAAATCCGTATCTAAAACCGCACTGCAACAGTGCTGTAACAGTGTCAAAATATCTACATATGCATATGTATATATATATTTTCGTTACTATTTGAACCGCATCGTACTTCTCCCGCACCGCAAAACGCAGTCACCATTTGGAACCTAAGGCCATGAATGGTGACCAAATCCGCACCTAAAACTACACCGCAACAGTGCTGTAACAGTGTCAAAATATATACATATACATATGTATCTATATATTTTCGTTACTATTTGAACCGCACCGCACTTCTCCCGCACCGCAAAACGCAGTCACCATTCGGAGCATAAAGATGAAAGGGATTGTTGGGTACAATGATGGATGTTTCCTACTGAGGAGGAAAGATGATTGGTAATTTTGTTTGATTTATTTTTTTGTTTTCCACAATTTTTTTTTTTAATTTCTTTTTAAATGGGTACTAGTACTATAAGAGAAAAAAAAGAGTTGAGATTTGAAATTATGGAGAAAAATTATTATTGAAGAAAATAAGGCATATTGGACAAGAATTTTGTTTCATGATATCTAATCTTAATTTGTGGGTCTCTTCAAGATATGGGAAAATTGAAAATTGTAATGAGTTTGTTTCTCTTTGTTGAAGCTACTCCATATATCAGCTCTCTCTTGGTCATGAGAGAAATTGATTCATTGTCTGAAAGAAAAATATATTATTGTTGAATATAAATACAAGAATTAAAAGAAGAAAAAAAACAAAAATATAAAAGAAAACAAACATCTAATAATCATGAGCCCAAATACCTTATTATTTGATATTAGATTTTTTTGTGTGTGATAATTTTGATATTGAATTATTAGTATATGATAACTTAAGAATTTTTATTTAGGGTATCTATTACTATCTTCACCATTTAATATTTAGGTTTGGTTACACATTTCTTGATGTAAAACCCCTTACAAAACGTATGACATTCAATGTGTGTAACTTTTTGTATGTATCGGGGTGTGATGTAGGTTAATTAGCTCATTGATCGTTTTGAATACTGTTCTGCAATTACATAGCTTACAAGTTTGATATTCTTGTTAAGTTTATGCATCGAAACAAAAGGTAGGGGAGCAAAGTAGAAGAGCCTTTAGGTCTTTTTGGGGGGTAAAAATCTTGTAGATATTCTCAAAAGGTAATTTACATTGACATTTATATTATAAATAGTGAAGATATTAAATATTGAGATATTCCAACGATCAGTCTAAACCACACTAATAAAGTATTAACGTACATTTGGTCCCTTTTCTTTGCTAAAAGATAAAAATAAAAACAAGGGAGCCATTGAATGTTTAGGGTTTTTGAGTGGGGTTTTAATTAATTTTCTATATTTCATTTGTATAATGTTGGGTTTTAGTGTTCACTTTTTTAGGTGCTTCGTCCCTCTTTTCCTCCCTCGAGCTACTGATTTCGTGGGTTTTTCTCCAAGAAATAAATATAAGAAAAATGATTAATAATACTTAGTAGTATCATTTTTATTTACCCAATTCATATTTCGTTTATGCCACCTTTTTCTACAATTTGCAACATTTGCCAAAAAAGAATAAATGGGAATGATGAGATTCTTTGTATGTATCCTTTTAGGTCGATGCACATACTCAAAATTCTTTTTAGGACATAGGTCTCTGTGATGTTTACAAGTCATCATCAGTCTATAAAATTATACTATCACCCATTTATTCTTTTTTTTTTTTTTTCTTTAAACAAAATAACTCTTCGATGTAAAACTTTATTAATTGATTAAACCTTACTTAGTATATTAAAATAGTCAACAACTTAATTGTTTTGTAGAAATTATACATATAGATGCCGCACTAGTGACTTAGTTGATCGAGATTGATTTATATAGTACGACGATAGATTCGTTGAGAAGTATTATAATGTAACCATAATCTATTTATTTATTTATTTTAAATCGTAAATTTCAAAGTGGTATTTCGGACCCATTTAACGGCGGATATCCCAAAAGGAATGTTATGTACTCTATTAAAACAATAAATGAGTTGATATGCAAGTTGTAGATATAATAGGGAGCAAAAAATAAATTTAAATGCAAAAGTGAAAATATCTTGTAAGCTAAAAGAATATACTTTGCTTTATTTCTGTTACCAATATTGAATGTCCATTTGTAGTATATTTTTTTTTTTTATTGTTATGTCGAATATTATTCTAGTAATTCACTGTTCCTAATAAACCCGTAAATAAAATTTGGCTAAGTGATCGAATTGACTAATTAAACTCGGCATGTGCAACATTTTGAAATTGTTCATAATGGTTTATATGATTGATGTTGAATTAATGCATATAGTGACAATCTTGATTTTACCACGCGTAGTTGCGAAAAAAATCAATAATCAAGCCATAAGACTAGTATATTACAACCCGGTTCGTTAAAGCTTGGAAAAGAAATCCTCATCGAGACGATCTAAACCGAATGAGCCCATCCGCAATTAAACATCAATATTTTTTTGGCAACCACAATAAAAACACCATTACGTGTAGGCGTATAAATTTATGAATATAATGATATAATGAAGAATGTGTATTAGTGTATATAATAAGATGGATGGTGCGAGAGAAATGAGTAGTGGCAGTGGAAAGAAGGGGACCATGAAATCTATGGGAAGCGTCGGACAACTCAAAAACCTCGGTTTCGTAAAGAGACTTTCCTTCCATTCTTTTTCCTTTTTAATTTTTTTTATTAATCATTCTCTAAAAATATATACTTATATTTTAGTCTCTACCATTTTTCAACTTTTACAGAAGGATGAACAATAAAATTTGATATCCAGGCTAAAATTCAATAACATGACAAGAAAGTTCTCGTAAAAAAAAAAAGTTCTCGTAAATGTTTAAATTTCACCAAGCTCTCATAAATAAGAGAATACTAGTGTGAGAGAATGTTTCGTTTTCTTATTAATTGTGTGATGGTCCATAAACAAACTGCTCGTTCTCTATCTAACCATCTAAAAATTATTTAATAATTCATTACTTCTCTATCGAAAATTTAGGTTTGGGGTTCGGTTCGGTATCGGTTTGGGTTCGGATTTTGAAATACCGAAATTCTAATACCATTCGGATATTATGAAATTTCGGTTCGGTATCGGATCGGGTGTATTGCGGGTTCGGTTCGGGGTTAGTTACAACTGCTAAATCCGATTAACCCCGTAATAACTTCGAGTTTTGTACTAATTCGGTTATTTGCACTTATTCGGTCCCGAAATATTAGTTCATGTACTGTCCATTTGTCTTGTAATGGTTGTGGAAAATGTGAATTTGGCTTTGCAAAGATGTGATCGTTTATATAGTCAGTGTCGCTTACGTGTATATTAAATCACAAGTGATTCTATACCTGTATAAAGAACTAAAAAATCAAACTTAAACANAAAAGAAACTATCAAAGAGAAATATAATCAAAAAGAAAGATAGTGAAAATGAGAGATAAATTAAAATGGTTTTAGAATCAAACCAACATTGTTCAAACTTCAAACTTCCAAATATTAAAACAACATTATTGAAAATTAAAAGAAAAACCCAAGTGCTAAACCACGCAACATTATTCAAACTTGAAAATGATAAAAGAAAAAACCAAACTTCAATCTTCAGTCTTAATCCAAACTTCAAACTTCAGTCTCAAATCCAAACTCCAAACTTCAATTGTCTTGGATGTTAAAACTCTCAAACTCTGCAAATACAAAACAAAAACAATTAATACTACGACATAAAGACACAAATATATAAGAAAAAAGTTAAAGATAAACAAACAAAACAGTAAACACATACCTTTCTCAAGTTTGTCTAGCATTTCAACTTCAGCATTCGTTTGTGGTGATAAATTCATCATGTTTGAGATCAGCTTGCATCCACTGCTCAGTACACATCAGCACCGATTCGGAATGTTTTACAAGTATCTATCGTCTGCCTCTTAAATCTATTCCACATCAATTTCATATTGCAATATATTTTCTGCAGGAATTAAAATTAAATAATCATAGGAAAAAAATATTTAAAATGAAAAAATACTATTTAAAATGTGCAGATCAATTAGCAAAAAGAAAACTAATTCTTTATGAATAATAAGTACTGTTAGCCACTAATGTCCATCTTTTCTACTTACTGTCGTAAACAATGACAAGAAAGATTCGAGTTAATAGAATGTATTTAAGGCCTCAGTTTAAGTAGCTTTTATTTTTGAATTTGTTGAGCTCTCAAATTCAAGCCGGTAGTCCAATACCTTAATTATTACATTCGTAAAAAGTTTAGAGCAATTAATGGGAATTGATATAGTATGAGATAAAGTGAAAAAGTGAACACAAAATATAAATACTGTGATGTAAAATGCCGTTGACTATTCGAACATTGACATACAAAACAAGACATTACTAGAGTTGATTTGATTATGTTGTGCAGAAATTTGTCAAAAAATCAAGATGACAACAGTTGTATGTTGGAAATCCGAGTTAACGTCATAAAACATAAAATTTCCGAGTTTAAATACATTTATGTTCTTAGTATTTTTCTAATTTGTAGACGAATTAACGCAGTGACTATGACTAGTGATATTTACCTGTCTACCCAGGAGGAGAAGTTATGATTATAATTAATTAAGGTGGTAAGCAAATGATAAGTGCTGCTTAATCTTTGATTCAGTGATTTCTAATCGGACGGTGGAAAGAGAGAGGTGGAATTATTTGATTCTTTTAAGAGGGTCAACCGCCCCCCACTTGACATCTAGAGATATGCTCTCTTTTTAAAATTTACCTTTCCTCAATCATAGAAACTTCGATCTTGTATAAACAAAATTGGATCCAAAATCAGTGAACCTAAGTAAATGATATTTAGTTCGTGATGAAAAAAGGATAAAATCGGTTCGAGATTAAGTTACAAAAAATGTTAATGTAAAATGCAATAGAAAAGCGTTTGAAACAAACAATACCTTAAATAAATTTTTACTTTTTTTCTTTGTTAAAAATTGCCTCAGATAATCGATGAAGAAAATATTTTTTTTTGGGGACATCAAGTGTTGAATTATAAAAGTTAAGAAAGCAAATTCATAGCTGTTTCGATGTAGCCAAAGATATACTACATTAATCAAATGATAAATGCCAGTTTTGTATACTTCATGGAGACAGATATGTATCTATGTGGTTTTGATACATTCGTACACATGACAAATGATTTTTCTTATGTGGTCCAAATTCTCATAAAAAGGATTAAGATATGATTTGAGTGTCTTATCCATGTATATGACAAGTGTTTATATATAATTTTATATAGATAGATAGATAACAGTACCCGAAGAAAAGCTATAAACTTGGTTTGAAAGTAATACTTTCAATACCGTTACTCTTACTTCAAGCCAAGAAAGATAACAGTACCCGAAGAAAAGCTATAAACTTACTAAAGGATTAGACTCATTAGAGTAAGAAGAGTAAGCGACCAACAAAATTCATAAATTGGAGTGAACTAAGGGTATTTATATGCAGATTAATTATATCAAAGTAAATAGATCAATCATTTTTTGGAGAGAGAGAGGAGAGACAGAGAAGGGTGATTATTAGAAGAGCGAGAAGGAAGTGGCAGAACAAGTCATATCAAGAAGAGACAGCTGTAATTTCATAAAGACATCAAGTGGTAGAGAGAAGTGTGATGCTTAAGGTTTGGTAACAATTTTTTTTCAAAAACAAAAAAAAAAGTTACTACTTTTCTAAAAGCATCTCTGCTTCTATTTTTGTAGTTGTTGTAGTTTGTACACGCTTCGACTCAATCAGTATCACATTACATCATCAGACGTCGACAAAAGCTAGAGAAGCCAGATTTGTCTAAGGAAGTGTAACATTGTTAGAAAGGATCTTCATATTCATGTGTTATGTGTAGTCCTCTTAAGCACACAAACACGGAGATAAAAAAACTATATAAAGAGTATTTTCACAGAGTCACCACAACTTGTATAAAAATTAAAAACGACAACCCAACCAGAATACGATTGTCTATTATTTTGACATGTTTTGATGGTTTTCACCATTCATTTATCTAGCTACAAGATGACTGATTTTTTTTGTCCGTATCATATTATATATATATGGGATTCTAATTTATTAAATGGACGTTGGAGTTTAAGATGTTAGATACAAAACTTAAGTTTTATTAGAACATTTTTTTAAATTATATGTTTAGAAAACATGCTATACATGTAAAAAACAGAAGAGGAAAAACAACGTTTTTGGTAACAGTTAAATGAATAACAAGATTAAACTTATAAAATCTTCTCCCACATTTTGTCATTTATCTAATTAAAAGCATTACCTCTTAAGGTTTTAGTAAGGGTTTATGGACAGAGACGGAGGTACTTTGAGTCATTGGGTAAATAGGAAAAAGGTTTAGAGATTTTATGAATAAATTCGTAGTCAAAGTCTAATTTTTTTAGACTTTACTCTTAAATATAAAGTAAACTATAAATATCATCATTAATCCTACGGTTTTGGGTGGACCTGTTTTTATATTTAACTCAAGGTCGGCCCCTTTCTTCTCGTTCTCCTAGTCTCCACAGCTATTGGTCATCATTATCATTCTCCCTTACACTTTTTCTTACCCACACCAAAAAGAAAGATGAATTGTTTTAACAGATATGTAAAGGTGAAAAACTAGACATACGTTCGTGTTGATGATGGGAATTGTGTAATGTGTGGATATGAATAATTCAAATGGTACACTGAGTATATCGTACTAGTGTTCCTAAAATCACAGCAAAGACCAAGACTTAACTATAAGATTCATGTACCGTGGCCCTTTAAAAGTTTCCTCTCTAACCCACAAGAGTGCCTTCTTTGTTCCAACCAAAGTTTTGTCCTTTATTTAAACCTTAACCGTTTTTTGTTCTATGATTTAACAAGACACTGGTTAAAGTTTGTTCTCAAGTGTACGTCACGTTATTAGTGTCGTGAAAGAAATAATCGTATGTTTGTAAGGACATTATTTGTGTTTGTTACATGAATATCCATGTGTGTGTGTGTGTGACAGTGTGACTGTAACGATGTTTAATGATGTTTTATAAAAACAAAGGGAGTTTGATGAGCCCAAACGTGTTTATCAAATAGCAGAAGATGTTGAAGACGTGTGAACCAAATATCGAATTTATAGATTTAAATTGTCATATTGGTTGGTCCAAATAATGTGTGATTGGATTTGTGAACAATTGGACTTTGGTATTGAATTATATGAACATGAAAGTTATACGCGTAGATACTAAGCTAATGTCGTTTATACTTCATGATGGGTGGAATTAACTGATTCAATATTTAGCATCAGTTAAAGGAAAGGTTTATTGGTTGATACGTATGATTACAAATTATTCGGATAGATGACAATATACCGTTCACATTCTTCTAAGATGAGCTGAGTTGAAGTCAGTCTTACTAACTTTTAAGGTTTTAGAAATATATTCGTATAGTAGTACTTTTGGGCACAAAGGAAATTAAATAAGGAAATGAGGTCAAATATTTTAACAGAGGAGTGTGCTCTAATAAAAACTGTCTACAATGTATATGCATTTTTGTTACCCATTAGAAGTAGGAGTAGCAAAGAAAAAAGAGATTCGGATTCTGGCTTTGCACATAACAAATATCAAGTGATTAAGCCGCTAAGTTCAAAGGATATGTACCTCAAAGGAAGTGATCATGTCACCACCACTACAAGGCAAATTTTTCTACTTGGAGCAGAAACAACATAGACACCAACTGCAATAATGGTTGAGATTGATGTCTTGAAGCACTATGTAAGAACCACAAAATCCGCAACCACAACACCGACAAAAAAAATGATATACACAAAAGAGAAAAGAGGAGTCTTATTAGAGGAGTCATAAGAAGCCCGCCAAGATATTGTCTCAAAGCCCATGTAATGACCGATGTAACTAGGGTTCTTAATAAGATTAAAATTGATATAAATAGTCATGTAATGAGAACTTGGATGATAACTTTGAGAAATATGATATATATGATCTTAGTACAGCTTGCTCCGAATATACTATTCTTAGCTTATGATTTATTTACTTCATCAAATGGATAAATTCTACAAGGAAATAGAGTTACAAATTAAAGAGCTTTTGAAGTTGTACAAGTCTCACAATTCATGCATGAGTTGTGACACACAAGAGAGAAACCAAACACAAACCGGCCTGACACAAAAGAGAGAAACCAAACACAAACCGGCCGGTTCATAATTATTGGTTAAAGACTTAAAGTTTAACCAGGTAAAAACAGATGTTTAAGATTTGACAAATATCGAATTAAAGAAAAGAACAAGAATTATTCAACAGAACAATTTCGTCAACAGCTTGTGATTTCATTAAACACAAAAGAATTTTATAATTTTAGTTGACTTTCGAAGAAGAGTAGACCGAATTTACATAAAACCCGAATCATACGATACACTTCACATCAATCCAACGGTCACGATTAAAGTTACACAAATGCCCAAAAAAAAAATCGTGCGTCAATTGATTCAACTACAAAATTCCTCTCTGAACCAAAAAGACAAATCCGAAACATGCGTGTGGATACGAAAGATCTCAAGATTCCACTCATCAATTTCTCATCTTTTCGCAGCATCGGTGAGATTTTCATGTCCTGAATTTGTCTGTTACTCCGCACTGTCTGAATGAACTAATTTCGATAACGATTTTTTTAAAGTTTTTTACTTAGGTTTTATCGAATTGATTAGACTTAGCTCTTGAGGTTTATCTTGATCTATCTCCGATTTATCTGTATCTGATTAGTGTTTTAAGCCCATTTCTTGATCATGTGTTCTTGATTGTAAAGTTCGGTTTTTTTTTTTCCTAAATCCGCCTAATTGTTTGGAACTCATGATTGTTGCAGTGTGACTCTTCTTGATTTATCAATAATCTAAGTTTCTAATGGGTTCTGTAATGAGCTTGAGCTGTTCCAAGAGGAAAGCAACGAGTCAGGATGTGGAATTCTCAAACGAATCTCGTAAAAGACGAAAGACTTGCTCAGAGGACGATGAAGAAGAGTGTTGCAGGTTGATTCCAAGTCTTCCGGATGAGATATCTATTCAGATTCTTGCTAGGCTTCCTCGAATATGTTACTCGAGTGTTCGGTTGGTTTCTCGGAGGTGGAAATCGGCTGTTTCGACCTCTGAGGTGTATAGTTTGAGGAAAGAACTTGGGAGAACTGAAGAATGGCTTTATGTGCTGACTAAAGGTCAAGAGGATAAGCTTTTGTGGTATGCTTTAGATCCTGTGTCTACGAAATGGCAGAGATTGCCTCCAATGCCGGTTATTGTTTACGAGGAAGAGTCTAGAAGGAGTTTATCTGGTCTTTGGAATATGATTAGCCCGAGTTTTAGAGTTGTTGAGATTGTGAGGAGCTTTCTAGGTAAGAAGGATGCCTCTGAGCAGATGCCGTTTTGTGGGTGCGCTATTGGGGCTGTTGATGGGTGTCTTTATGTCCTTGGTGGGCTCTCTAGGTCTAATACGGTGAGCTGTGTTTGGCGGTTTGATCCGATTTTTAACTCTTGGAGTGAAGTTAGTTCTATGTTGGCGAGACGGGCTTATTCCAAAACTGGTGTGTTGGATAAAAAACTATATGTTGTTGGAGGGGTTGATCGGGGACGGGGAGGTTTATCTCCGCTTCAGTCAGCTGAGGTTTACGATCCAAGCACTGATGCTTGGTCAGAGGTTCCGAGCATGCCTTTCTCAAAGGCGCAAGTGTTGCCAAATGCGTTTTTGGCTGACTTATTGAAGCCTATTGCCACAGGAATGACTTGCTACAACGGTAGGTTATGTGTTCCTCAGAGTTTATACTCTTGGCCTTTCTTTGTTGATGTTGGAGGAGAGGTTTATGATCCCGAGACAAATCTCTGGGTTGAAATGCCATCTGGTATGGGTGAAGGTTGGCCTGCGAGACAAGCTGGTACAAAACTGAGTGTTGTGGTGGATGGTGAGTTATACGCTTTTGATCCTTCTTCGTCCATGGAGAATGGGAAGATTAAAGTTTACGATGAAAAGGAAGATACATGGAAAGTTGTTATCGGGGAAGTCCCTGTTTACGACTTAACAGATTCAGAATCTCCTTATTTGCTTGCTGGGTTTCATGGCAAGCTTCATTTCATTACTAGAGACCCGAATCATAACGTTACAGTCTTACGAGCTGATGTCCCCAACATCCCAGTCTCATCATCATCATCATCATCATCATCTAGCTCCAATCCTGTTTCGTGTTCACGCTCTTTGAGTGAAAAGGCCAATGCACCTAACAAGTCAGACACTGTTATCTGGAAAGTCATTGCAACCAAGGACTTTGGTGCAGCTGAACTTGTTAGCTGCCAAGTTTTAGATATATAAAGTCAGAAGCTTTGCCCATCTGTCGTGGGACATTGAGAATCTCCGTGTACAGCCTGAAGCAAAAAACTGAAGCTTGTGAGGTGTTCTTCTTCCAAAGATTTTATCCCAAATTCTTCGATGATCTATAGATTCAATATACTTCTAGCTATTGGCTGCACAAGTAAGCTTGAGTAATAAAATGTTATGTAACAATATATATCATTGTGACTCTCTTATCCACCTATGCGCAAATGTACACTATAGCATTACATTACATAGCAGTTCCCGGAGAAAGTGTCTTTCTTTGTGACCTCATGATTCAATTGCAATGGTCCTGAATCTGTTACAGCTCCATACATATTTCTTAGTTAGTAATAGTGAAACTTGTAAAAGAAAGAAAGTTTCAAGTAAATTTGCAACTTATGGTGTGGATCTGATTCAGGCAATTGAAACTGTCCAACACAAAAAGGTATTGAAACAACCTTCTTTGTTGGTAAATCCATCTCAACTTTTACCCGGAGGTCACATTTCTTGAATCCTTTTGCCTAACCGGAAATATTCGGTTCGGTTTTGAATCTCTTCCTTCGACTGATTTATTATATGTAACACTTCGATAATTTTCTTGCTTCTGTCCAACACAAAAAGGTATTGAAACAACCTTCTTTATTCGTTTAATCCATCTCAATTTTTACCCGGAGATCACACTTTCTTGAATCCTTTTGCTTAACCGGAAATATTCGGTTCGGTTTTGAATCTCTTCCTTGGACTGATTTATTATGTAACACTTTGATAATTTTCTTGCTTCTATAATGGTGGACCTAAGAAGGCAGAAGCAGAAAAAAAGTTTTACAAAAAACAAAAATGATATAATGTTGATGCCTTAGAATTTAGAACGCATCATATGCTCATAAAGCAAACCATTTCTTGATTCTCATTTCACACTTCATCTCTTTTCTTTTTTATCTTCTTTGTTTTATTAATTTTGTGAAAGTTGCTTTTAATTTATTTCAACGAATCTATTCTATCATTATTTTTTGTTATACTTTAATCTGATGTGAAGGAAACAGTCTTCTTTTTCTGAATGTATAAATCTGAATATCAAAATATCACTAGCCCGTTATTTATTCTATCCAGAGTATGTATGGTTCAATTCTTTTTGTGGCATGCACGAACGATTTTTTCTTCATAATAATATTTGGTTGGCGTTTAGGAGGAAATTTTTAAGGGTGAATATTTGAATTTCAACCATTTGAACCAAACTCAATGAATCCGAACTAAACTAATAACTTTCCTTTTAAATAATTTCCACTTGAACAAAAACCGGTAATATCAAATAATTTTTTTTTTGAATATTTTACTTGTAGATTGGTTAACAATTGGTTTCATTACTTGAAAATGAAGGAATATTATTTATATGTCGGTAACCTTGTAAATCCGCCACAGCTAGATAAATCTAGGCTTGTTAGTCTCTACAATCTCTGGTATATTTTCCACAATANATTTTTTTTTTTTTTTTTTTTGGACAAATTTTCCACAATATCTATGTTTAAAAAAATATATGAATTAAAATCAAATAATCAATTATACAACAAATATATCTCAAAGATGATCCGCACTTGGATGTCTGATAAAGAAACGCCACATAGGCCGAGATGGTTGACTGTCGGGAAATTTTCCACAAATTGCAACAAGATATCATCATTAACTTCCATTGGTAGGTAACCACCTGCACTGTCATCATAGACTAAACGTTCCAGGTGTGCACAATGTGTAGCCAAGTTTTGCATCACATTGACAAGTAGAATTGGTCTACCAAAAAAAAAAAAAAAAGATAAATAATTTAAAAAAAAATTTCTAATTTATTTATCAAAAGAATGAAACTTACACTGCATTTTGAAACCCCAAAGATGCATTCTTCATCTCGAAATTCTGCAAGGAGGATCAATGAGCAAATACCGGTAGAATATCAAATCTATATTTCGAATATTTTACTTGTAGGTTGGTTAACAATTGGTTTCATTACTTGAAAATGAAGGAATAATATTTATATGTCGGTAACCTTTTCCCCGAACCAAATTGAATCCAAATGTTAAGGCATTAGACCACTCCCATTTCTTAAATATAAAAGTCAATTATTTTTCGTTTAAATACCCCTTAATTAGTTTTCATATCTAGATCACTAGATGTTCCTTGTCTGTAATGTTGATCAGTAATGTTTCCAATTTTTATAAGAACCACTATTAACATTGAGTAGAAGAGTTGTCTTAAAACCCCACAGAAAATAATAAAATTTTGTTTACTGATTTGAGTTATTAAATACCTATCATTAATTAGTTAAAGTAGTTAGCCTTCTATAGTTGGTGGCTGCCATTTTCTAACCATTCGAACGAAATATTACAACATGTTTCTTTGTGTATCTATGCTCATTCTAAAATTCCAGAATTGACCCTCTCTTATCATTGGTACAAATCACATAGTATAAATTTGGCATATATGCCCCCTCAATATATCAAACTAGAAAATGGTATAAAATAATTGAGGAACCCATACTATTTGTTTAATCTCAAAAAAAGAGTATCAATACCCACTTAACACAAATCAAATTATTGAAATCCACTAGTTCGTTTTTGATATTGTACAACATGGCCAGAGTTTTAGACTATACTACTAGTATTTTGCATCATCATCATCACGAATATTTTCTAGATTGTAAAATAAAAAAGTCAGCTTAATTAACGAGAAAACGAAGGGTAGAATAGTCAAATTGAGAATTCAGGTAGGATTATAGAATAATAATCTGAACTGACAAAGAAAGCCCCCAAAATTATAATTTCCCCATTTGTGTGTTAGTTTTGCTGCTCAAAGACAGCCTTTCAACCAAAGTGTCTCTCTTTTCTTCTTCTTCTTCCTAAATTTCTCTTCTTTTATCGAAAATTCGTTCCCTCAATTTGGATCTGTTCTTCAGAACGGTTGATCCTTGAAACAAGCGTCGATAATAGTCAAAAAGAATAAATTTTGATTATTTTTGTCCTGCTTGGCGCGTTGGTTTCCACAAGAATTGATTTGGGTTTTCGTTATTTTAACGTTTTGGGTTTTGTAATTGGGTTTGGTGAACGTTCCTCTGAAGTGTTCGATGATTTTCCCCAAAGAAGAATTTTGAATTTCTCTTTTTTGGGTGTTTTTTGTTCTTTTTGCTTGGGGAAATTGAAAGGACATGGCAGGTGAAGATTATATAGAACTTAAGTTTAGACTCGCAGATGGCACAGACTTAGGTCCAAGCAAGTATAATCAATCTATGACTGTTTCTTCTCTTAAAGAGAAAATCATTTCTCAATGGCCTAAAGGTATTATACTTTATTCTTTTCTTCTTCTCACAGCTTCACGCTTTTGATGAATCATCAGACTCATATTGCTTTACTTGTGTGCCTGCTTCTCTTTTAGGTGTAGTTATTTGATTGCTTGATGGTTCCTTAGTTCAATGTTTTTGCCTTGCCATTGGGGTTTGTTTGTATACAGAGTTTGTATTACTTGATTCTTGTTTCTGCAGTGATCTAATGTATAATGATTGGGCTAGTCTAGCTATTGAACTTTGTAAAGTATGAGAATTTAATAATATAAATGAAGTTTTATAGTGTGAAAGGTCAACTCTAGCAACTGATTTTGGCTATGACTAGTTTGAATTTGTATTTTTTTTGCCTTGATTTTGGTGGTTTAGATGTTTGGTGTTATTGGTCTTTTTTGAATCTGTTGTTGCATTTACTGCTCTCTTCTCTGTTACTACTACTTAAGGTTTGTGTTGGAACTGCATTTTCAAGTGTTTCTCCCTAATTTGACAGATAAAGATAATACTCCGAAAACCGTAAATGATGTGAAGCTCATCAATGCCGGGAAAATACTGGAGAACAATAGGACACTGGCTGAATCTAGGCTTCCTGTTGGTGAACTTCCTGGAATGATCATCACTATGCATGTTGTTCTTCGCCCTCCTACGTTAGACAAAAAGAGCGGTATATTTTTCCATCGTAACAATATATGTTTCTCTGGATTCTCTAGCGGCTTGTATTTAATGTTTTCAGATTCCAATTTCCATGTTTTTCGAAAAGTTACTCTTATTTGAGATCATGGTCATATCATCTCATTATATGAAAATTCTTGTATTCTACAGAAAAACTGCTGAATGATCCGCCGGTGAAGAATCGCTGTGCGTGCACCATTTTGTAGCTGCAAGTAAATTGGATCATAGAGATTTATATCCTTCATGATAATGGCACTGGATGATACTCCACGGAACCATAGCTACAATCAAGCTTTGACAAGTTCCTTCAGTACAAAATGATTGGCTTAGACATGACAACAAAAACATCTTCATTACAGAATTTGATTACATGTGTGGTTGTTAAATTTATTTTCCCCTTTTCTTCATTTTTTAATCAAAAATGGCTCGAGAAAATGTACTATGATTCTTGAAGGATGGTTTTTACATAATATACAATGTGTTCAAGACAGCAGTAAAGATTCATGAAGAAAACATGTCACTATACACATCTATGTTCTTGTTCTCAACTAAACTTTTCATTTTTCGAATTAAAGAATATGGGGTTTCTATGCAATACAGAGAAGATATATTCACTATGAGAACCCCACATCTTGAATAAAGAACAATTATATTAAGCTATCTATAACTTGAGACCACTGTTAGAACTTGGACTTATTCAACATTCTTGGAACTTATATACATCGTAAGTAACATCTGTGCATTAATGTTCACCAAGAGCCTTCTTTGATGCCCTAACGTTCTTAAGAGTCATCATGAGCTTTTGTCGCTCTCCTTCAACTTCTGCAAACTTGAGGCTTAGCTGAGAGTAACGGTCATGCATTTCCTTAAGCTCTGTCTCCATAGACGAATACCGCCCTTTGGTCTCCAGCATTTCTTCGATTAGATTGTTTATGTCTCTGAAACTCTGGAAGATTGCTTCGTCATCGGAGTGTTGTTTCAAGAAAGAGCTGCAATTTCAGGCAGAAAGGAATAAGCGCAGTGTTTAACATAGTTCTTACTCCTTCCTGCAGAATCTTGGTTTTACAAAGACAAAAAACGTAGCTGTGAATCATGTACCTCTGGAAATGGATAGTTGATTTTTTCTTCCCACGCAATGCTTCAGCAAGTTCTATTTCCAGTGCGAGAACCCTTTCCAATGCGTTTCCGCAACTGAAATTCTCTTGAGATAGAGGGAAGATACTTTGAAGTTCTTCTTTTGCCTGTTGAAAAGATGATCATAAGACTTCTGGACAACACATGCTTCAATATATTACAATCTCTAAAAGGTAAACATCTGCACCTGACGCAACTGTATCAGCTCCTGTTCCAAACCCGGAAATCTGGTGTCTGAATCATTATCATCTTGAGGTTGAAGTAGATTCTCATTCTTCATCCGCTCTAGCTGTAAAGAACAGAAAAAAGGATCCAGTAACGTTAGGCACTATAAAATCGTTCTGTAGGTACAAAGCAACAAGCAGATATTATGATTCAGAATTGCCATCCAATCCAAATTAAGTCACAGATATTTAATACCTCCAATCATTTTCACTCAACTGCTTAGAAATTTTTAACTCTCAATCCAATATTACCTCATTGTTTAAGTGATCCATGCTAGACCTTAAAGTCTCTGCCCTGAAATTATCATTGATCAAAGCTAGGCTTTCTTCATTTTTGTCCAGCGCGATTGCTTCTCCGGAAGGTAATTGGTCTCTGTTTCCATTGACATGCCTCGACTGAATAACACCCTGATGAACGACAACCATACATTAAAAGGTGTAAATATAATAAGCATGATAAGGAATTAATTGTAACACACAGGAAACAATAAGCTTAATATCTAAGTAGAGAAATATTTACAGATAACATCGAAATATGTAGTAGCCTAGTTATTACCAGGTTGATAAATCACGTAAACTAGTTTTGCATAACATTTCACAAAGAAGGTGCAGCAGAATTTTAACAGGACTGGTTGGAGCAGAACTAGTTATTAACATGAGGTCTATGATACCATGAACTTGAAGAAATCTAACTTCCAAATAAATGCTAATCTAAACGGGATCTAACTGACTATTACCTGAACTTTGGACTTGGGACTGATGGTCCCTACTGTAGGAACAAAACAAGCACCTTCCCTTTGAACTAGTTCTCTCATTGATTCTAGCTCTTTGGACATTTTCAAACTCTCCTCTTTACATTGCTGCAGAAAATCTTCAAGCCTCTGTTTTTCTTCTTTACAGCACTCAAGGCTTAATAATGTACAATCCAGCTCAGCCTTCATCATGTCATAATCCATCGTTTTCTCACGTTTATCATAGATAACAGACTGTTGATTAGCTTCCAATTCCAATATTTTTTCTTCCAGCTCTTTAGTTCTCTTTAAATGGCTGGATTCAGCCTTTTGCCTTGCTTCATTCTCATCAATGGCATCTTGTAATTTCATTAGAATTTCCTCACCATGCTTCTTGGACATGGTCAGTTGATACTGAAGTTCCTGCAGTTTGGTTTCATACTGTTCTTTGATGAAAATGATTCTCAATGACTCCTGCTGTGGAGTTAGTGGGGCTTTATAGTCAGCCTTTTCACGGGCACGGTTGCATTCAGCTTCAGCATTGTGCTTAAGCTCTTTCAAATGATTGGATAAGCTTTTGAACTCCTCTGTTTTCAAAATCTGCTCAGAGAGCTTGAGAGTGAGATCACTGCACCTATTTTTAAGTGTTTCAAGCTCACTAGCACCTTTTCCACACAGCTCAGTTAGTTTATCTTTTAGTATCTCGGCTGTAATTTCCGCCTCAGCCTTCAACACTGTCAAATTTTCTATTTCTTCTTCATACCCAACCACCAAAGATTTCAATTCCTCTACCTCATGAGCACTTAAGCTTCTCTCAGAGTAACTTCTTTCTGTATTCTCATTCCTAGCTGCGTGCTCTTCCAGCTCAGCTGTCAGTTCACCATTTCTATCAGCAAGAGCTCTACTTTTAGCCATGGAAGACTCTAGCTCAGACTTCAAGACTTCAAGACTAATCAATAATTGATTGTTTTCTTCCATATACCGCGTTTCGTTGACTAGACAATGGTTGAGGGCAGATTCCACATCCGTGTGTTTCTTTTGAAACTCAAGATGGCTCTTAGAGCATACACTAAGTTGTTCTGCAAGGTCATTGATACAGGTCTCAGACTGGATCTTTGTAAAAGTAAGTTGAACATCTCCAGCTATTAGACATTGAAACAGTTCTTCTATATAAGAAGACTCTCGATGAGCATCTCTAACATATTCCAAACATTGTACAGACTTTTCAGATTCCAGCTCAGCTACCATCTTCTCCAAAAGATGCACTTGAGATTTCTGCAAATCAAAGTTCTCCAAGAGCAAATGCTTTTCATCTAACTCAGAGGCGAGTTCTTCAACTCTGCAGTCTAATTTGTTTCTCAAACTTCTCTCAATTTTCAATTCTGATTTTAAGGAGTCGAGATCTGCCAACAACTTTATATTAGCATCCATATGCTGAGCTCCTACAATACGAGAGTCATTGAACGCAGTTAGTACCTCAAAATGATCCTTGTGGAACTTGTCAGCACAAGTCTCCCATTCAGTTGTTGTGAAAACAATCTGGATATCTGCTGCTACTGAAAATTCGATCATTTCAAGTAACTGGGATTCCAAATCTGAAATATATGATGAATCACGATTCAAGCTTCTCAGAGATGTTTCATGGCTTTTCAAAAGATGAGTGTGAGTTGCCTTCTCCAGCTCCAGATCGGAAACCATTTGCTTAAGACGGACCACCTCTGAGCTTTGCTCATCAAAGCTCATCAATTTGGAATTTTTTGCAATTAACTCAGACGTAAGATCTTGCATCTTAATTTCTAGCTCCTGCCTTGAACTTCTTTCAAGTCTCAATTCATGGTCAAATGTTGTCCTTAAATTTTCTAGCTCACGCGCAAGACCCAAAGTTTCCTGAGATCTATCCTGAAGAGAAACCAGAACACGTTTTTTTTCCTCAGCCAGTTCTTCCACAAGCAGCTTGGTTCTTCCATGTTCAACAGCTACAGAGCTTAATTCAATAATCTCTTGACCAAGTCCCTCGTTCTTCGCCACAAGTAGATGAATTTCATTCTCAAAATAGTCAAGACGAGAAAGAAAGTTCATGTGATGGCTCTCATAGTTTTGTTCAGCTTCAGTAATAACCTTCATTTTGTCCATGATAGACTCAGTTTCCAACTGAAGTCTCTGGAGGAGGGCAGTGGAAGCTTCTAGTTTAGTGACCAGACATTGTACATCATTCTCATGCTTCTGCTTGAGCTCCATAACATCAGACTCAGCAGCCCTTAAATATAACTCTGTCTTGGACTTTTCTTTCATCAGATCATTATTCTCTGTCATAAGTACGAAATATTTTTCACATATCTTACACAAGAACTTATCAAGCTGCTCTGTTAAATCACAGGACTCTAAATCAAGATCCACTCCCCCATCCCACATGGGCAACGAAATGAGTTTTTCATTGTAGCAGCCTAACATGTTTATCAACTTGTCCTTCAGACTACTGAAGTTCTGCTGTAGATTTCCATTTGCAGTAGCCAGATCATCAAACTTATCTCTCACAGCATCGAACTCAGCCTGCACAGTAGCAAGCCTTGTCTGAAAATGAGCTTTTTCCAGCGCTTCTTTCTCCATAAGCTCTGTAAGCTCTTTTTTCTCAAAAATGCACGTCTCATAATTGGTCTTACAATTCTTATACTCCAACACTACAGATTCCAGTTCATCAATCTTTTGAAGAAGGATGAGGTTTTCATGAGTAATATTCTGCAAATTTGTCTCTAAACTTTGATTCTGCAAAGCTACAGCATTCCAATGGGCAATGCATGTGGTTTTCTCCTCATTCAGGGAGCAAACCTCGTCCAAAGTAATATCCAGCCTCTGCTTCAATATTTCCTTGGCCTCTGTTGAAAGCTCCAGCTGCCATCCAAGTTCATCAATTTTCGCTTTCATGATCCTTATGTCAACACTTGCTTCAAGAAAAGTATCCCGTAGAATGTTCGAGAATACTTCCAGATATAAGTTCCTTGAGTGCATCTCATAGAGTTCTTCTTCAACCTTTTGATATAGGCTTTCTTGCACATGAAGAGATCTCTTCAAATCTTCTAAAAGAATATCACCTTTTAAGGGGCGTTCCTTCATCCCCTTTTTCTCATTCTGAAACTGTGTGAGTTTTACATCACGAGTGTCCTGTTTCTCAGGCTTTGAATCATCTGTTGATTGAGTGCATTCGTGAAAGCTTTGTGGAGGGTCTGGAAAAGCGTGCTTAATTAGGTTCTCATTGGTTTCAAACATAGATACAACCTGGGATGAAAGCAATTCAAGATCCTTCTGCAAGTGGTTGACAGCTATAGAATAATTTAAGCGGGCCCTTTTAAGTGCTGCCTCTGCAGCCATAGCTCGTTTATCCAGGTCTTCATTCAAAGAATCCAAAGTTTTCTTCTCCTCAGAAAATCTTAGTGCTTGCTCAGTCATATCTTGGCGCAACGTTTCCATCTCAGTCTTAGCCCCAGAGATACTATAGATGCATGTGGAATGTTCAGTCCTTAGATTCTGTAACTCGACTAGCAACTGTCTTTGAGTTTCCTCAAGCTCCTGGACCAGAGATTCGTAATAGCATTCCATCTGATCCATTTTCTTGGTAAGGCTATCACGTTCAGCTTTAGACTCGTCCAGCCCTCGTACAAGCTCGAGTATCTTATCTCTCATGGCACTAACAGAATCTGCTGAATTGGGTTCACGAGAAGTGATATCAGGCATACCAAGATATTGAAGTGGATCAAGTTCTGGCTGATATATATCTGTGTCCATCTCAGAACCTGATACAAAATGCTCTGTTTTAGACACACCTCTCTCTTTCTTATCGGGCTGGCCAATCTGCCTTTTAAAATCCTGTAGAACTCCGAGCAAAGACTCAAAGTCTGAGAGGAACAATCTTAAGTCTCTGTCACGGTAGCCATAGCAAACTTTGTTTTGGATTTCTCTTATGTTATCCTCTACAACTAGAAGTCCCTGCAGCCATCTTAGTTGTAGACTGTGGGAGACATTATCTTGGTCTTTGCTATTATATAAAACGTGTGATTTGACGTTACGTAAGCGCTCCATCTCTTCTTTTAACTTTGAGCACTCTGATTTCAGCACAGATACTTCTCTGACCAAATGATCCCCAGAACCAATCTCTGATATAAGTATTTGAGAAAAAACTTGAGCTTTGGAACCTATCTCATCTGCATGGCCCTGCAGTGAACTCACTTCAATCTTAATCTCATTAATGGATGATTCCATGTCTGCCAAGAATCCTTTAAGCTTATTGTTGTCTTCTATTGCGTTGCCCAAATCGCTATTCTTACCAAGATAGTCTGAACCCCATCCATGATGCCACTCGCGACCGTCTTTCTCTTTCTGCGGGCTCTGAGCAAGTCCACTAAGATCTCCAGATACGACACTTTTGAGGCTGTCAACTTCATTTGTGCTGGATATATCGTGTTTCTCTGCATTGAGACTCCCTGATGTGTTTGACGAGACATCAAATCCCAATCCTGAATCAAGGTCCACTAAAGAATTATCTCGGAACTTTTCTTTAAAACTCCCTCTTATATTTGTCTGCAAAAAAGACATTGACAATTTAAGTAGGTCAGCACTCTCACACTAAATTAGTTGTTGTTCTATGAATAGGTGAGCATGACACTACATACAAACCAGGATATATTTTAGAAGCATATTGTACAATCATGGATCCATTACGAGCAAAGTAAATTTTGGGGTGAAAATCTGAAAGGATACATTCATGAAGCTTTTATGGAGAAAGAAGAGCAAACCTTATCAACATGACTAAGAGTCTCATCAGAAGGTGAAATCCTGCCACGAGAAGATTCGTCAGGACTGTTATGATCAGGGGTCGTTGATGGTCCCCTCTCACTGAGTTCTCTCTGCTGCTCGAACTCTCTGAAACCAGTTTTTGAAGTTAACAGCTGTATAGTGACCTAAAAACAAAACAAAAACAAAATGTTGAGAAACCAATTTCTGAGCTTAAGAAGGAAGTCTATCTCTTTATCAGGACGTGAGAAACTGAGGAAAGATGCCAAATGGTCCATACATGTAAGAGAGCTCCTGAATCACAACCTTGCAAGGGCAATGCCACAGCAAAAGGTTTTAAGGCATCAGCATATTCAGCAAGGTTGATCATAGCCTCTCCAAGGATACTAGATCTAGAAGTACCCTGATCTCGTAAAAATGCAAAGGGAAGAATAAATTAACTCCGAAATTAGAAGTCAAAAAAAGAGAAAAGATAGGAAAAAAGTAGAATGATACCATAGCCACAACAATCTTATACAGTTTTTCATCATATTGCTTGGTCCTTGTATCCTGAAGAAGCCTTGTAGTTTCATAAATTGGATCACCCCACTTGCAAGTTCCATTTCTCACAAGTGCTTTTGTTGTCTTTGCTGTAGCTTTTACGGAGTCAGCGGGAATGAATGAAATGAATAGTTTGTCCCATCCCGCTTGTGGAACCTTTAATGA
>OVAQ01000834.1:0-20037 GCA_900406345.1 Erysimum cheiri | reverse complement strand
TATGGTCAGTTTTGCCAACACACGTTTCAGAGTACCAAATACAGTATTATAATCTACTAATGTTTTCTCTTCTGCTGCGCTAGATGACGGGGCTGCTCAAACCGTCGTCTGGAACAGCCTTGGTTCAAGATTTGGACATATGCAAAGATATGAACAAAGTATACACGAGCATGGGTGTATGCCCACAACACGAGTAAATCCTCTAGATAGTTTTTCCTTCTTTTTTTCAAATTAGCAAGAAAATACTAAACATCCATTCTCTTGGTTTTAGCTTGCTTTGGGAGACGCTAACAGGAAGAGAACATCTTCTCTTTTACGGGCGACTAAAAAACATAAAGGGATCTGATCTAACGCAAGTATGTATATATATATATATATATATATGTTTATCACCTTGCTAATTTTATTTATACGTACGTGTTGTTATTCTTGAAGACAATGATTAATTCATCGATATATGATCATTTCAAGGCTGTGGAAGAATCTCTCAAAAGCGTCAGCCTTTTTGATGGAGGAGTTGGCGACAAACCTGCTGGTAACTACAGCGGAGGTATGAAAAGGAGGCTTAGCGTGGCCATATCGCTTATCGGGAACCCCAAGGTACATATATACATTCTTGTGAATTGTGTGATGTTGTCAAGCAATGGCTCAAGTTAATTATTAACAAACCCATGGTCTCTTTAAATTAGGTGGTTTATTTGGATGAGCCAAGCACAGGGCTTGATCCAGCCTCGAGGAAGAACTTATGGAATGTGATCAAGCGTGCAAAACAAAACACAGCCATAATCCTCACAAGTATACATAGTTTACTTTTACAACTTATTGGATGTGATTGAGGGTGCCTCCTACATTAGACTTAGTATTAACGTTAACACAACATTTTCAGCTCACTCGATGGAAGAAGCCGAATTTCTATGCGACAGATTGGGAATTTTTGTAGACGGAGGTTTGCAATGCATAGGAAACTCTAAGGAACTGAAGAGCAGATACGGTGGATCATATGTGTTCACGATGACAACGTCTTCAGAACATGAGGAACATGTAGAGAGATTGGTTGAATCTGTCTCTCCTAACGCCAAGAAGATATATCATCTTGCTGGTACTCAGAAATTCGAGCTCCCAAAGCAAGAGGTTCGGATTGCTGAGGTGTTCCGCGCTGTTGAAAAAGCCAAATCCAACTTCACAGTCTTTGCTTGGGGACTCGCCGACACAACTCTCGAAGATGTCTTCATCAAAGTCGCTGGAACTGCTCAAGCCTTCATTTCCCTGTCTTAAAAGCTACTGTATTTTTTAGTTATAGGAATTCTCTTTTTAGGGTCAAAATTATGTGGCTTAAGTCACACGCAAACTTACCAACCTTCTTGTTAATATTTCTCATGCAACCTGTATACAAAGTTCTTTAGTGTCGAGGTAGACTCTGCTCTGGTAGCAGAAATTCTAGCGAATGTTGTAGCATATGCTCTGCTTTAGGCCGTGTAGTACGACTTCATGTTAAACTAGGGGCCAAACATGTTTAAATATTTTACCAAAAAATATTTAATTATAAAGAAGCGAATGCGAAGATTAAATAAATTAGGATTCTATTTTCTAACATAAAAAAGTAGTTAGGAAAATAGAGCAAGTGAAAAGAAACATAGATTGTTATAAAAATCCACAATGGTCACAGTAGAGTGTTGAACCATAAGGATGGATTGTTGCCAAAAGGAGATTTTTGTGTAAAGAGGTTTTCTTGCACGACAAACAAGAAAATACATATGAAATGAATCATATTTCATGTATTTTCAAAGATGAACACATTTCTGTATTTCCAAAATTACCAATATGGATGTTGGAGATACAATCCAAATCCCACATCGGAAGTTTGAAGGGACTAATACTAGTATATAAAAGGTTAGGGCCAATCCACTAATTGTCAATTGGTTTTTAGTTGGAAACCCATAATTAACTCAAATTCTACATGGTATCAGAGCCCAAGGTTTAAAGTCAGGTGGACCTAAGAAAAAAATAGATATGGACATATCTCAACCCGAGTAATGGGGCCCGAGAAAAGGGCTTATTATCGATCCGAGTAATGGATCGATGAGGCGTGTTAGATTCATGTGGTCCTTGGATTGAAGGGGAGATTGATGAAGATATATACAATCCAAGTCCCATATCGGAAGTTTGAAGGGACTAATATTAGTATATAAAGGGTTAGGGCCAATCCACTAATTGTCAATTGGTTTTTAGTTAGAAGCCTAGAATTAACCCAAATTCTACAATGTATTGTTGTTTAGAATCCCACGATTATAGTAACCAGTTTTAAGCCTCTTAAACCATGCAGTTCTCCTACTATTAGCTTCTTTCGTAGACATGTAGATTGTTAATTAAATATAACGAAGAAATTGATCTTCTAAATATATATCCAGAGAAAAGCTGATAGCCATATAAATTTCTGTGGAACTCTTTTACCATTGGTTTACAACCTCAAATTTATTGACTGCTAGGTGTTAGACCCAATTTAGAAATTATTTTATTACGAATAATCTTTATCAAAATTGTTAAAATATATTTTTTATATATCTGAATTTTAAAATTACCATGACATATTCAATTTAAATACACAATTTAAGAAAAAACTCTTATACATTCTTGTTATATATTTTGTTTAATAACGTTCTTGTTATCTTTAGAGTTTATGGATGATGAGTTTTTTCACCTATGCATCAAATATTTAGTGGGAACCAACTTTTACGACTTTTTCATTGATATTTCGCAAAGACACTATTGTTCTTTTCTTCTCAATACATCTTAATTAATTTACATTTTATGAATATAACATTTTAATGAGAACAAATCTTCTGACTACTTAAATCTATGAATTCTACATAAGTTTTTTTTCTTTAAGTTTTTGAACGTAACTACTACCTCTCCTTGCTATAAAATATATGAGTTTTAATCAAATATTTTAGTTCTTCTCATATATTTTTCAATCTAACCACAACCATAAATTCATTTCATCCACACTCAATTATTTATCTCCCTATACTTTCTTTTTAAAGACTCATGTTTTTTCACATTCTTTTCAATATGTATATGAATTTTTGTTTTCAACTATTTTTTTTTTTGTTTTTGCTATATTTTCAATAGGGTAATAAACGTGAAATCCAAATATTCTTTAAAGAGAAATAAATAAAAATAAAAAAATTTACCATGACATGTATCTTCAATTTTTATATAATATAAAGAAAGATATTTTTTAGTTTGTCTTTATATAGTAAAACATATTTCTTCATATTATATAAAATTCAACTCTAGTTATGTTTTTTTATATCATTTTATTACATTTCCAATTGGGTTATAAAGTGAAAACCTTTATTGCTTATTAAAAGGAGAAATAAAAAATTTACTATGACATGTGTCTTCATTTACATTTTCGGTATCTCTTAAGTCTTCAAAGTATTTTGCTCTCTCCGATAGAATCCAACGATTGGTCGCTGCTTCCCAGAGACTTACTAGAACTAATCGTTGGTCGTTTCGAGACATGTTTTCATATTGTCCTCTTCCGATCCGTATGCAGCTCATGGCGGTCCGTTGTACCTTCCCCGCGTAATTCTCAGTGCCTAGGCATCAAAACTGATCATATCCCCATGTTTCTCAATCCTTGCAATGTGTTTGTATTCGATGATATATAATAAGTATTGCACGCTAAAAAAGATCCCAATTTTCCTCATGACATTCAAGACTCCGTTTGGTGATGATTATTTATTGGCAGCGATGCAGGAAACAAAGTCTGGGGAACCGATGTTTATGCGGTCTCCATTAGCATGTTATAGTATCACACCAGCTGGAGGAGAACAAATGTTGTTCAACTCTCTTACCTCTCAAATCGTCCCTTTTGGTCATTACTACGAGGTTAGTTTTGATCTCTATAAGTCTATAACTACATATGCATGAGTATTTTTGTTTTTGGTTTTATATTTTTGGTGTCGCCAATTAAATACATCTCATCTTACACCCAAGTCCAAACTAATCACTAAAGCTTATAGAAAATTAGGTGTTCTTAGTACATTACCAAATGTCAAAGTTGGTGAGAATTTACCTAAATCCACGGAAGAATGCTTCACCACTCGAATGTCATGTCACCATACCACTAGTCTTTAGATAGTGCATGAGTTCGATTTCTCATATCATTATTGTCTAAATTTTTTATTTGTTATAATATGCTAAAGTGTTTGGATCAAATTTAATGGTGTTAATAGATTTGTATAGATTAGCCATATTAACGCGGAAAGGAACATCTTCTTGATATCTTACCCATCAGTAATTGAACAAGGTTAATTTTTTTTTTTTTTTCCTTCGATTGAGCTACATAATCTTCGATGCAGTTAAACTTGGATGATATGCCATCGTATCGTAAGCTGAGAGGCAGTGCATTTCATAGATATTTCGAAAAATTTGAATTTATTGAAGTTGATACTGAAGATTGCAGAAATTTCACATTTATGTTATCTGACATAAAAGGCGATTTGATGATATTTAGAAGTCATGACATGAGCTGGTCCAACATTCGGGTCATTCCTTGCGGATGTCAAGATATGATTGCATTCAAAGGCAAGTTTTATGTTGTTGATTGGAGTCAATGGGGACATGTCTATATAATCGAACCCTCTTTGGAAGTTTCCAAGATCCCCTCAGTCACAGGGTCGACTCACAAGTATTATCAAGCGAAACTGGTGAAGTCAGGAGAAGAGTTGTTACTAGTGAAACGGTTCACACCAGGAAAGTCTCAAAAGGAAGATATGTATACATGGTTCAGAGTGTATAGGCTATATGAAGAAGGAGGGATGAGGAAGTGGGTTCAGGTTAATGACTTGAACGATCAAGTGATCTTTATTGGGTATCGGAGGAGTCTCTGCTGCTCGGTACAAAAGCTTTCAAGTGCAAAGGAGAACTGCATTGTGTTCGATCCGATAGATGGTATACTTATGTTTGACTTAAAAACCAGAAGGACCAGTAATGCATTTAGTGAATGCAGAGGCTACATGGGCGTTCGGTGCAAATCTTGAATCTCTTATATCTTGTGGAGTTGTGGCCTTGCCAAACCCAGCAAAAAGCATCAATGATTTACTAAGTAAACCCGTGTTATTTCTTTAATTTTTTCTCCAAATTTCTGTTATATATGAATATTNAAAATTTTTTTTTTTTTTTTTTTTTTTTTTGCTTTACTCTACTTTTCCCTTTCTTGATAATACACTAATGTGTAAATCGAAAGAAATATTAGAAAACTGTATTCTTTCTGACATCCTTGAATGTCTTGATAACTGAATTAAAACAAAGACTCTATTGTTTGGTTAAGACCATAAATATATAAAGACTTATTTTATATCTTCATCTTCCTTGAATCTACACTTATCTCCTTGGGTCACCACTACAAGGTTGTTTTTTCTTTACTTTTACCTTGCTTTTATAACTCTGTTTAGTTGTCAATATGGTTAAACAATCTATTTGATATAGGTAGAGTTCTATGCTATAACAATGAGACGCTATAGAACACAACGTGAATGTTATTCCAAAAGAGTTGTGTTTCTTCCAATGGATAGTGATCAAGACGGTAGAGATTTCGCAGCTGTGGCGAGAGTGTTATAGGGGATTTAATGATGTACCGAAACTGTTACAAGAAGTGGATTCTAATCCAAGGTCGGTTTAGATCATTTCGAGGTATAAACATATGCATACGTGGTTCAGATTTTTGTTTTCCTAAAAATTAGCGGCATAAGCGTTTTAGCTTTCCGCTTGATTTTATTTTTAATGTTAACGTCATTTTAGTGTTATTATAGAGTAATCTAAATAATAATAATATAAAATGTCATAGCAATTATGAAAAATGAACTATCCTTGTATATAATGTGAATATTTTTTGTAGTTTGTATTAGTTCTAGGAAACTTCGCTCGAAAGTTTAATTTTTAGGATATATTTATAAGAAACACATGCATGAGCTGGGCCGAGATTTCAGTCTTTTCTAAAAAAACGTCAAGATACGGTTTCATTCAAGGGAAAGTTTTATGTTGATTCAAGTGGACAGAGGGATATGTCTTTGTAATATCACCAAACATATCATAACCAATAGTTTTGCTATGTCAGATTACTAATACAAGAGAATTAAAAAAAAAATTTAAAAAAAAAGAAACAGAATTTAAAAAAAAAGGAAGATCAACGTAATCGACAGTTCTTCTACTTCATCTTCTTCGTTAACCAAAATCAATTTCCATCGATTTTAACTCCAATGGGTTGGGTTGACAAATGAGTGTTTAGGGTTTAGATTTTACAATTAAAACGAAATTAGATATAGGTTTGGGTTGACAAATGAGTGGTTAGGGTTTAGATTTTACAATTAAAACGAAATTATATATCAGTTTGGGTTGACAAAGGAGTGATTAGGGTTTAGATTTTCCAATTAAAACGAAATTAGATATCGGTTTGGGTTGACAAATGAGTGGTTAGGGTTTAGATTTTACAATTAAAACGAAATTAGATTTCGATTTGGGTTGACAAATGAATGGTTAGAGTTTAGATTTTATGAATTAAAACGAAATTAGATATCGGTTTGAGTTGACATATGAGTGGTTAGGGTTTAGATTTTTTTTTTTTTAATTCTCTTGTATTAGTAATCTGATATGACAAAACTATTGGTTATGATATGTTTGGTGAATTTAAAGGTTCACCTCTGGGGTGAACCTAAGTATCGTACGATAACTCGAAAGCTTGGCTGTGTTTTAAAACTTGTGAGTGGGCTAGTCCAAGAAAATAGATTTTAAAAGACCTATAATTTTTTAATGAATTTACCACATGAAATATACGTTCAATTAAATATTTTTCTTAAAATGGCCTATAATAAATAATTTAAGAGACCATCCTCGAAATTGACATCTTTTGACATAATTATATTATCTCTTCAAACCAAAAGCAATGAGTGATATGGAAGGTGATGTTTTCTTTTGTAGTTTAATGTAAACGAAATNTAAAAAAAAAAAAAAAAAAAAAAAAAAAAAAAAAAAGCGCCTCCTGGCAAAACTTTAAACCGGCTCTTAAGGATTAGCAAAACTCTAAACCGGCTCTTAATTGAGCTTTTCTGGCAATCATTGCCCAAGGGTTTGTGTTCTATGAAGATCGAATGAACATATATGTTGGTCGATTAAAACAGTATAAATTAAACCAAGACAAGTCTAGGGAGGTTTGACTGTTTGAGGCTTTGAGCTATCTGTCAGGTGAATTGGTACGTTGTAGTTCTTGATATAATATATATTGCAACTTTCTTAAACCATGGATTAGGTAATCTATGATTGGTACATAAATATATCATCTTTGAGATAAGAACATGAGAAGCTGACATTATTTTTTTGTCGAAATTAAAGTCTCCGAAAACAAAATGTTAGTGCTGATTTTTAAAATGAAGACGGTGCGTAATACATATATATGTATTAGTTTACTCCAACTTTTTTTTTTTGTTTTAGTTTACTCCAACTTGCAGAATATGTTAATATAAATGCAAGCCAATATATGCAAAAGCAACAGCAGCTGCATTACTTAGTAAGACAGTTTGGTAGAGAGACAAAGACGAAAATGGAAGGGGAAGTTAGCAACCAAGATGGAGATTGCTGCAAGAGCGGGCTGGGCTATGCGACACACCTAGCTCTCCTCGCGATGTCCGGTTCACGAGAGAACAAATATGTACTTTTTCTTAGATGACAAGAAATAAGAACAAAACCTAATATCTCGCTTATGGTTTTGAGTAACAGCTAACTAAATTTCTTTTATTAGGTGGGAGAAGGATGGAAACAGTCCTTTATATGGATATGATTTCTGGTACCAACCTCGGTACAAGACGATGATCAGTACCTCTTGGGGAGCCCCAGCCGCGTTTACCAAAGGATTTGATCTCAAAGACGTCTCTGATGGCTTGTATGGAAAGCATCTACATGTCTATAGTTGGCCCGAAGGCGAATTAAAACAGATACTTGACCTCGGTGATACCGGACTTTTACCCTTAGAGGTAAACCCTAATCTCGTAAATCTCAGCTTATACTACTTTCTTCCTCCACAAGAAACTACATCTTCTTCCTCCTCCTCTGTTTTGTTGAGCAGGTAAGATTCTTGCACGACCCGGATAAGGCTACTGGATTTACGGGGTGTGCGTTGTCGAGTACTATTGTAAGATTTTTCAAAAACGAGGATAAAACATGGAGCCACGAGGTTATATGCAGAGCCGTAGCAACGATTTTGAGGGCCACACGCGAGAAAAAAAAAAAAAAGGCCGCTCTAATTATTTTGGGTCAGATACTTAGTAAAACCACTAGGTTAAAGTCATTCTTGTTGTTTTGAGGGCCGAAAATTTTTTTAAACATAACGAGGGCCGCAGCCTTTGCCTCATCCGCCTCTATTCTACTACGGCTCTGGTTATATGATGAATCTTCTCTACTTATTATATTCATTTCTTTTGATTCTTTTCCCAACAAACGTCTCCAATTTTAAGGTGGCTATATCAGTGGAGCCTCTGAAAGTTGAAAACTGGATTCTCCCAGAAATGCCAGGGCTTATCACCGACTTTCTAATCTCACTCGATGACCGATTCCTCTACTTTTCCAACTGGCTTCAAGGAGATATTCGTCAGTACAACATCGAGGACCCGAAAAACCCTGTTTTAACCGGTCAACTACACGTAGGCGGGCTAGTCCAAAAGGGGAGCCATGTTTTGGTCTTAGGAGAAGAACACAAGACATTTCAGTTCGATGTCCCTAAGATCAAGGTCAGTTGAACAAAATATTGATCATGTTACTTGTTCTACACGCTATTGTAATTATCGGTGTTTTTTTCTTTATGAAGGGTCAGAGTCTGAGAGGAGGTCCTCAGATGTTTCAGCTGAGCTTAGACGGGAAGCGATTGTACGTGACGAACTCGTTGTTTAGCGTTTGGGATAGACAGTTTTATCCAGAACTTGTAGAGAAAGGCTCACACATGTTGCAGATTGATGTTGATACAGACAAAGGTGGTCTCTCCATAAACCCTAACTTCTTCGTAGACTTTGGGTCCGAACCAGATGGTCCTGCCCTCGCTCACGAGATGAGATATCCTGGCGGCGACTGCACCTCCGATATTTGGGTTTAGTTTTTTTTTTCACTTAATATATAAAACTATAAGGCTATAAATATCTGGCCTCTTCGTTACGTATATGTATGTGTCAGTTTGTGTTAAAACGTATTTAAAAGAAAGTGATATTTCTGTTTGATGTTTCATTAAGTAGTATACATCTTTTTAAAATTGATGAATTGTTATTGCGTCCTTATCTAAGTTCAATATTAATGAATTTTATATATGAACTTTTTTTTTTTTTTTTGTATATAATTTCTTGGAGTATGTCTTCTAGTTGGTATATAATGTATTTTTCATACCTTTTTTATGAAGGTTCTTGGCTCAGTTAGGCATCGTATTAAAGATATTCAGAATTCAAATTTGTAGATCATGACTGATATTGTTCTTCCACCTGCCTCAAAGGGCATTGTCAAAGTCGGAGGCCTACCAGTGATGAAAGGTTACTGTAAGATGATACATACTTTTCCTACCAAAAAAAAAAAAGATGATACATACTTTTTGATCTTGGTTTAATTACAATTTTACGATAAAGAATGAAAAAAACGTTTTATATATAACGTTGTTCGGCCAAGTTATTGAAGGATTATTGGATGTGATCAAGACTCAAGAGCATTGAATAGTACTAACAAGCATTGACTAAATGATAAGCATAAGACCCATTTTGGTCCTATGAACCGGTTGATTTGAGTTTGGATTTAATGAAACGTACTAATATGTAGGGTTATTTATATGTTAGAATCTCTTTCTTTGTTTAATTATGCACCTGAGAGGTTAAACTTTAAAATTGCTGAGATGAGAAGAAGAAAATAAAAGAAAAAAGTCAAAAGAGGAAAAGAGAATCTCGTGAACAAAACCCATTGCTTATATGGGGTCTTGGTATATAGTATAGTATGTTTTAACTCAATTGTAAAAAATAAACTCATTAGGTGTGAAAAATAAGGAAAATGTCCAAAAAAAAGTCTCAGTTTAAAAAAAAATTAAAATCCACAAACTTTCCAATTGAAAAGATTTTGAACTTTTGTTGACTTTTCAATATAATCATAAATTTTTGTTGACGGAACCAAATTAGTCCTGTCGTTAAGTGGTTCGACAGAACCGTTAATTTTTCGTTAGACGATTTAACGACGTGATTAATTTGATAAAGTCAATAAAAATTAGTGATTAAATTGAAAGGTCAACAAAAATTAATGATTAATTTCATCAAATCAAGTTGAGATTTTTTTACAATGAAATCGGTAAGTTGAAGTTTTTTTTTATAATTTTTCAAAAAAAAAAAACACAAATGTGGTCAGTTTTTACTTGTCATTATTTTTAATGTTATGTACTGCAATTTCTCAATATCTTACTTTTTTCAATATAGTATACAACAATCTATTTGCTATGTGAGAAGACAACTATATAATGACTTGCAAAATAGAGGAGAAAGTCAGTGAAACAGAGGAAGCAAGTCCAAGACTTCACTCCATTTTCTTGTTTTATCTGCATTTCACAGTAATGTAAAAACAAAATTTTACATCTCCCAATTTCCTGCTTTATCGAAATAAATGATTCCATGATCTGTTTCTTCCTATAAAAAAAAAATATACAAGCTCTACAGAAATTGTTTTTTTTTTAAGCTGATGATATTATTATGGTTTTATTTTTAGTTTGAGCAATGATGTGAATTTATTGATGCTTTGGTGTGAAGCAAAAAACATTAGAGCGTGTGGGTCAATGGTCACAGCTAAGCAAATGTAGTTGGGTTGTTGAACTTGTTTGGTGGCATTTACACTATACAAGTTCATAATGACCGTGTGGGTCAATGGTCATAACTCTTTAATTTTCTCTTTTACTGCCAAACCCCAGACATTTAGTCATAATGACCGCCGAAATTATTTACTTATCGATTACCAATTTAGACACAAGTTAAAGTACTTTACGTAATCAGATCTTTACAAAAACATGTTTATTACATGTATTGTCATAAGATTTATTTAAAGAAGATTATTATCCTTAATCAACATTATTTATAAAGTTAAAGAAAAAAAAAAAATTGAAATATACAACTAATGTTCTCATTTTTGTAGATAAAACTTATTTATTTATTATGATTTTTTACCAATTGTATTCATCAAATTTGTTTTATTAGTGATTAAATTGTGTTTATGTAAATAATAAATCTTATTTGTATTTAGCAAAAAAAGTAAAAATTAAAACATTTTTTATGTGTAAAAACCTTAAATATCAAGTATTTCGAAACATAAAGAGTATATGATTACATTAGTAACACAAAATGGTTATAAAAATTTAAAAAAAAAAAAAAAATGCTAACACATAACAAAATACTTTTAAAAAAGTAAAAAGTAAATGGTAACAACCATTTTTTATAAGGATCGGCTATGATACACTACGCCAACTATACCGATTATACACCTTAAACTTTTTTACCCTTTTCTAATTTTGGGATTGATAACAATCAAATCCAATAAACAAAAATTAATTGTTAGAGTTGGATAGGAAAACAAATTTTATTTTTATTTTTTGGGCAAAAGAAAAACAAAAATTAATCGTCAATTTTCAAGGGAACCAAGTCTTTGTCAGTGGACCACAACACAACAATGGATAGAGACCCAATGAAAAAATGTTTTTTATTTAAATGATAAATACTTGATGTTACAATTCAGTTGAACTCTATCTAACTTTAACTCCCCAAGAAGCTACTTGGAGTTGTCGTAACGCAAAGATCATCACAATCTTACCAAAATTTTCTCACACCGACATGTCAAGATCCTTAGCTCTCGTTTACTTGTTCACACTTTGGTTTCAAACCCATCTCTCAATCTCCGTCACGGTTCCAAGTCCATCGATGAACGGCGAAATCGACACAATGCTGACCCGTAACGACGTAGAGGAAGAAGGAGAGGAGATGATGCCATCGGAGATAAGCCGGAGAATAATGATGATGCGGAAACAGTACATAAGCTATGGAACTTTAAGGAGAGATATGGTTCCTTGTCAGAAACCAGGTGCTTCTTACTATGCTTGTCGCTCTGGTCAAGCTAATTCTTACAATAGAGGATGTAACATCATTACTAGGTGTGCTAGAGACACTAGTGACATCAAGAACTGAAGAAACATTGAGGAGGCTTTTGATTTTTGTTGTTGTCTTTAAGAACATCTGAGTTTGAAAATCAGATGCTATGAAGATGCTAAGAGGCAAGTAAAATGTTTTGTTTTTGTAATGTTGTTGTTTACATTAAAATTCTTATGTAGTGATTATGTAATTTTTGAATGATTTGGCTATTAATGTTTGAGTAATTGATATTTTATATTCTTGGGAAGTGATGAGTGGAGTAATAAGATGGAAGATTCTGGAAATTGTAGGATAAAGTTTGGGTTTTATGGAACCAAATTTAGATGTTTATTATGGCAGGGTATGTGAAGAATTGAGATGGTTCTTATATAGTTATAGGTAAAAAATTTCGAGTTTCTAGAATAAGATTTAGATCTTTGATGGGTTTGTACATTGTAATTGAGACCTTGTTGCTTCTCTGATTTAGTTATAATGTTGATTTTGGTTGTTCTTGTAAATTCAAGAACCTGACTCTTGGGTTCTTTATTGAACTTAATTTGTGTAAAGTTGAGTTATGGATTAAGTTTGTGTTTGTTCTGTGTTATGTGTGTGATCCAGAGAATGAATCGGTTTACTCATTTGTTTTCTTTATGAATAATTTGTTATTAAATATAGCTTTATCATGTTGAAGGAGTTGATATTGTAGATTCTTTAACTAGAGACCAAAGATTTGAGGGTTTGGGCTTCTTACATTAACCAATAACCTCGGATTTGCACACCATCCAGGTTCATTTCATTTCAAGGTTTATCATAAGACTCATAGTGTTGTCTCGCTTGTCACACAACACACTTAGTATACAATTCAAAGAAGCATAAAACTTGCAATAATATGAAGCCAAAAATAGCTTAAATAAGCCTAACAATAGTGTAAAACAGAAGCTAATTTATGTTGAGATATATAAAATTCGAAAATGAAGAAAAAAACAGCCTTTCAAAAACCAAGAACAAACCCATTATTCATACCAATATTTGGTCACACTCATCAGAAGACCAATATCTCATATTTCTCGGACCAGACCAGACCTGACCCGACTCAAACAATTGCCAATAACGGCTTACTCATAAACCCATACAAAGAACCAAAGCTTAGCTCTTTAATCTTCTCAGTACCTGTAGTTAACAGGCTTGTAGGGACCTTCAATAGGTATGCTGACATAGTCAGATTGGTCTTTGCTAAGCTTGGTGAGTCTTGCACCAAGCTTACCCAAGTGAAGTGCAGCTACCTTCTCATCCAAGTGCTTAGGCAAAACATAGACCTTCTTCTCGTACTTCCCGCTCGACTTCTCATTCCAAAGCTCAAGCTGTGCAATCACCTGGTTGGTGAATGAGCAAGACATCACGAAACTCGGGTGTCCAGTGGCGCATCCCAAGTTCATCAAACGACCTTCGGCTAAAACAATGATGCCTGACTTGGTGTCGGGAAACACCCACCTATCAGTCTGTGGCTTGATTGTGATACGTTTCACACCAGGGTAAGTCTCAAGTCCAAGCATGTCAATTTCATTGTCGAAATGACCAATGTTGCAAACAATGGCATTGTTCTTCATCTTCCTCATGTGATCAACCATAATAATATCTTTGTTTCCAGTTGTGGTGACAAAGATATCAGCTTCTGAGAGAACATCTTCAAGGGTTAGAACTTGAAGACCTTCCATAAGAGCCTGAAGAGCACAGATTGGATCAATCTCAGTCACAATGACACGAGCACCCGCGGTTTTCATGGCTGCAGCACAACCTTTTCCAACATCACCATATCCACAGATAACCGCAACCTTTCCAGCAATCATAACATCAGTAGCCCTCATGAGACCATCGGGCAGCGAGTGACGGCATCCGTACAAGTTGTCAAACTGTAAAAGCAAACAAATCATCAATGAAACAGAGGAAAAAAACAGAGTTCTTTCTTCCACCCAAATGGATCAATAATCAAAACAGATTTATCAATCATATGTATCCGATTAAAGTGTGAACCGACTAATTAACTCGGTTCACACTTAAACCGGATACATATGATTGATATTGAATCATTAACACTATCATCCACATTTTTGGTAATTCAAAACATAGCATTATCCACAAACTATGCAAAAACAGTATCAGATCTAGTCTTCTAAAGCTATATGTGATATATTTGTGATATATTGATACATTAGGAGACGGAATTTGTGATGCATTACAATTTGTGATATATTGATACATTACCTTGCTCTTGGTGACGGAATCATTGACATTAATGGCAGGGAACAAGAGAGCTCCAGTCTCTTGCATCTGATAAAGCCTCTTAACACCAGTAGTAGTCTCTTCAGAAACACCAACCAATCTCTCCTTCATCTTATGGTACTTCTTAGGATCAACTTGAAGACCGTCTTTGATAATCGACAAGACGATCTGAAACTCGGGATTATCGGTAGATGTCGGGTCAGGAAACTTACCAGTCTTCTCAAAAATCTCCTCAGCTTTAACACCTTCATGGATCAACAAAGTAGCATCACCACCATCATCAACAATTAGATCAGGACCACCTCCTGGACCCCAATCAAGAGCTCTCTCAGTACACCACCAATATTCTTGAAGCGTTTCGCCTTTCCACGCGAAAACCGCGGCCGAATCACGAGCAATGGCGGCCGCGGCGTGATCTTGAGTTGAGAAAATGTTGCAAGAACACCATCTGACTTCAGCGCCAAGAGCGGTTAACGTTTCGATTAAAACAGCGGTTTGAATAGTCATGTGTAGTGATCCGGTGATTCTTGCTCCTTTTAAGGGCTGAGTAGGTCCGAATTCTGTAACGCAAGAAACTAGTCCTGGCATTTCGACTTCGGCTAGCTCGATTTCGAGACGGCCGAAGTCGGCTTGAGACATGTCTTTGACTTTGTATTCACGGCCACTTGAGGTTTTCTCAACAAGCAAAGCCATTTTTGAAGTTTTTTTTTGGTTTCTTGATCTTTGAGATGGGTGTGATGGAGGAGAAAGGTGAAGGTAAGGGAGTGATGTTAAATAGATAAAGGCGGGAGTGAGATGAACGGTTGATATTAGTTGTAGAGAGAGTTTGGTGGATCTGGTAAAAGATATTGACTTTTCATCCTTTTTTTAGATTTCCGTAAAGAGTGATAATTCGGTTTTTGATTATCTGTAAATAAATTCTTAATCATACAAATCAAATAAATAAATTGATTATATACTAATTTCTTTGCCAAAAAAGGGGGGAAAACGTAATTTTTTATAAAATAAAAGAATAACATTGTAGGATTTTTTTTTTTCTTTATGAAAATAAAACTAAAATAATTTCTTGTCATCTCATCGTTAATTTTAAAGGTTTAGTTATGTTTATTTTTTAAATTACGTATTTATTCGTTTTAATCCACATTATCATTTTTATATATAACTATAATCATTACATTTTCAACCTAGACAATAATTAATCAATTACCAAAAAGTTAGATGAATTTCAAAAGTATCTAGAAGATCAAGTTTTACTAGTACTGGAAACAAACACGTACGTTACTCTTAATACGTACCAGGAGTATAACTAGTGCAATAGTTGTTTCCGTAAGAAAATATTTAAGTATATTATGACTTTGGTGAATGATGCAAAATCGTCACCAACATTATTTTTCTTAGTATATTCTCATGATGCATTGAACTTACACAACTAGCAAGCACTAAGCTAAGTTGAAATAGGCAAAGTAAAGATTGGTTTCACTATCACGTGAACGAAGTTACGAAGCCCAATTTTAAGATTTTACGGGTTGATTTATAAACTAGTAGTTATCAAGTTTTTTTCTAAGTTAGTAAAAGACTCTATCGCCACCTTAATGAGCCGTCAGCCGTTATAGCTGTCGATGTGACATTTATTTCTGGTTAAGTATAAAACCAAAGTCGAAATTTTTGGTTTAGACTTATAGTTGCAGATATTGGTGAAATTTATCACTCATTTCATTTGTATTCGTAAAGATACCATGTAATCTAGCAGGTCCACAGTCCACTAGTGTCGTTCTTCCCATTATCTCTGCCATTCACACCGATATTTTTCAAGAAACAGATCTCATTTATAGTTTTGTGTGTGTGTGTGTGTGTGTGTAAACCATAGTTATTATTGAATGTACCTTGTTCTTAAGCCAATGACATTTTGAGCGTCGGTCGGTCGGTGCCAAGTATCTGCACCGGGTCGTGGAAGAGCGTCGGTGGATCTGAATTAATAATACCCTACCAACAAAAAGAAATGCAAAAATTAAATAAGGTGAACTCATTAAATATCCATTTTTGTGTGTTTCCTAAATATTTGGAGTATTTTAAACAAGCATTGAGACGTTGCAGATATACGAGCGGTTTCAGTTGGTTCCTTTTATATTTTGCACAGAGATAGAAGTATATTATTAGTTTAGGTAATTTCATATTAATCGGCAAATGTGAATTAATACGAATTATAAGGTCAATATTATCGTTGAGATCACAAATTATGGTCTAATTATCTTACCCTAAAAATTATTCAGGGAGGCTAGGTAATGTATTATTTTCTTTGTGGGACACAAGTTCAAACTTCTTATACATAAGCACTTTTGTAATGAATACATTGTATTTAATGTAAGAATAAAAATTAGCTTATGAAAATCAATTAATTCTTGATCAACAAACAAAGTGTACTATCAATTCTTACCTAGAAACGAAAAAGTAAAAGTAGAAATAAAGTTCAACATTATGAACGTCGTCACGATGTCGAGTGTCGACAGATATTTTTATAAGTGACACGGTGTCTATTTTTTCTTGTAGGAGTGTAAGGGCCACTCAAGGGCCACGCCACTCATTATGAAGCTCCATAATTGGCATTGGTAAACCTAATTCCAAAATAACTTTGGCACTTTGTGGTTCGGTAAGAATAGTCCTCAAATCTCAACTACCACATTCCCAAACGTGATTATACAGTTTATACTCCACACAAACTATACTTGTTTAACATTTTGCTTTTTGCTTTTTTCTTGTTGAAATGTCAATTATTTTTTTTTTTTATTTGGTCAACGAAATGTCAAATGTTTAGTGCAGTAACTTTATTGATAAAGTGCTTCGAACCTAGAAAATATATCTTAAAAAAGTATTGGATTTAAAAATATAATAATGAAATCTTTGGAGTAGCCTTGAACGTGGTATTATTGTTGAAGGCATGCGTTTAGAAAATTTTGGTTCATAAACGTGGTGGGAATACTGTTTTTGTTGTTTGTGTTATTTATCTTCTTGTTATAATTAGCCTTTCATATTTACTAATAATACATATTTAGGGTAATTTAATTGAATATAAATATTTTTAAAAAAAACTCCTATCTATTAAAAGGAAATATTTTTTACACGAAACCATTATTTTTTTAGTGGTTGTTTATATTTTGGAGACTTTTGACTATAATCTGTTGTTTGTATTTTTCCTCCAATATTTGACAGTTATAGTAGTAATCAACGTTTACATGACACAATGATTATTGATTTATTTCTATACTATTGTGGGTGCTATGCTTATGTACACACCTATCGTTTTTTATCCACATGTTTGTAAAACAACTCATCAAAAAATTGAAATCTAAGTATGAAGAATCCTTCTCTCCCATGACACATCATTTACCCATTGGCCTTATCTAAGAAAATGCCAGTCCTCGTCTGAGTCTAATTCATAACTTGGATCGCTTCAAATTGCGTAAGTCCATGTCCACTTCAGCCTACAGATATGAGATGTGAATTTTAAAAAACCTAACCCAGAAAAGAGAGATATGTAACAGTAATGAATGAATGATTATAGAATGTACCGGTTCTTTGGCTTGACTGATTGATGGAGTGTCTTGAAACTGTACACTAGTCACGTGTATTACTTGTGAAAGTTGTTGTAGTAATTTGTCCCTGTAATTTGAAGGCGCAAGTAAGTTGTTAAGTCTTATAGGAAGCAAACATTGTTAACATATAAAGTTATAAAGTATTATTGGCACCAAATTGATGATAGAAAGGTTACCTTGTAGTGATGATATCTCTTGGTGTGTTTAGATCCGATATGGGGTCTTGCTTGATAAAAAACTCATTGGCAAAAAGTCGTTCTTCAAGTTGTGCTCCAAGCCCAACCGCAACCGCTGTCTGCAACAAGGAAAAAAAGCAGATTTCAAGAACAAGACTTGTATGATTATGCAAACAACATAGTTAAAGAGATAAAAATAGACCTCGTAGCACCAGCAACGTGCAACATGTCGAGGCATAGAACCTCCACCACCCAAGACCAAGAGAGGAACATTAAAAGATCTTATGTACTGGAGACAATCACCGTGACCTTTGGATCTCAAGTTGAATGTACCAAACATATCAGCAGCTAATGAATCAGCCCCACTCTGAAGAACAATGACTTCTGGTTGATAAACTTCCATTGCCTTGTGGATAACAGGTCTGAATAAATGGCCAAGACTAAGATCACCCATGCAATCTTTTAATGGTGCATTTAGAGAATACAACTCTCTTCTGTCTCTGTAATTCCTTGGAAAAAAATCGTCCCGAAATGTGTGGAAAGAAAGAGTCATAACTCTATCAGTATCGTAAAATGCGTGTTCCACTGCATCCCCATGTCGAAAGCCAATATCTACGTAGAGAACTCTCTGTCAACAAAAAAACCAAAAATCAAGAAAGCATTTAGATTTAAGTACTCTCGGCCAACTCAAGTGAAAGAAAAACCACAAAATGTTCTGAAGAACAAAGAACTTTGCAACGTTTATGACTTAATTCAACAAATAATATCATAAAACTCCTCACCTATTCCCAGAAACATCAAGATACTAAGCATACTAGCATAGTTTTCAATATCTCTAAAGGCATCAAGATTCAACAAAAATGAAAAATCAATAAACTATTCAGATGCAAGTACTCTCAGCTATGAATTTGCCAACTCAAGTGAAAGAAAAACCACAAAATGTTCTGAAGAACAAGGAACTCTGCAACGTTTATGACTTAATTCAACAGATGATCTCACAAAACTCCTCACCTATTCCCAGAAACATCAAGATACTAAGCATAATGTTTCAATATCTCTAGAGGCATCAAGATTCAACAATAAACTCTTAAATCTGAATACTAAGTTGAGGAAATTGCAAATTTCTCAGAGATATCTCATTCATAGAAGCAGATTCAATTCCTAATATCCAATTTAGACGCCTCAGGATTCATGAAATTGCAAATTCCGTAGATAATTTTTGAATACTAAGTTGATGAAATTGCAAATACACCAGATACTTCTCAGAAACATGTCATTCATAGAAGCAGATTCTATTCCTAATTTCCAATTTGGACGCCTCAGGATTCAAGAAATTCATCAAGATTCAACAATCAACGCTTAAATCTGAATACTAGTTGAGGAAATTGCATTCATAGAAGCAGATTCTATTCCTAATTTCAAATTTAGACGCATCAGGATTCAAGAAATTGCAAATTCCGCAGATAATTCTCAGAGACATCTCAAATCATAGAAGCGGTTACCTTGAAAACTTTGAGCAACTCGAGAATTGCAAGAACAATGTCATTAACGAAGCAAAAGCCAGAAGCCATAGCACTCCTAGCACGATGCATCCCACCGGACCAATTGATTGCGATATCAGCTTCGTGACGGTTCAATTTCGCGGCAGCGCTTAAAGAACAACCAGCGTAGGCACGACAATAATCGAAGAGACCATGGGAGATAGGATTAAGATTGTTCCTATTCAGCCGGACCACATCTCTGTCGAAGAAACGTCCGGCAGTTGATAGGTTGATAGCTTGAACCTATCTCTGATTAGCAACACTCCTA
>OVAQ01000833.1:0-24276 GCA_900406345.1 Erysimum cheiri | reverse complement strand
TATTAGGTTTAAGATAATAATTTTCTTTCAATCGATTTATCTCGCACATAGTGCGGGTTGTAACCTAGTCTCTGTTATTACGTGTATGCCAACATATGAAAACTTCGATTGTTTTATTTCTATAATTCCTCATAAGTCATAACTTTATTTGTTAAGAAAGATGGTCACTCGAGCTTTATTTAAAAAAATGGCCACTTAAGCATTATAAATCACACTCTCTTACATGACTATGGATTAATTAAGTACTAAACTCTACCAAGCTATATATACTCGGGGAAGGTCGAATGATTTGAATCTATTATATTAACTAATATTCCAAAAAAGGAGTGTATTTATCATAAAATTATGAAACATTAGTTAGATATCATTTTCGTAAATTATCATTAGTTTCCTCTATTCTATAGTTTTTCGGAAAAAGTAGAATTACTATTAAACAGTTGTAAACAAATGATCACCACTAGTGCGATTAAAATACTTCATAAGTTTTGCAGGAAAATGGATGATACAACAAAGGAAACTAAAATTAACAATATAGACTGACAAATGATTGTTTAGAATAGTGATGAATTACTAATGAATGTACGTAGAAATTAGAAAATAGATTCCTTTGTAGGAGACAGCTTATATACGGCTCGCGCCGGCTTAAGCGAGAAAGAGAGAGAGAGAGCGAGAGCAATAAGCTTTTCATCAAAACGACAACACTTTTGTCTTCTCTAAAGACGATATGACACGCGTCTGGTAACCAGTGGTCCTAACTCCTACAACATTAGTTTGAGTCAGCAATGGTGGAGCCTACTTTTCTTTTTTTTCCCTTTTTTTCTTTGCAGATTTAAAAGTCAAATTTTTCGGCGTTAGATATAAAAAAAAACACAAAATTTATTCCCAGAAGAAGTAAACACAAAATTTTACTAATTCAATGACCGAACTTTTGTTATTTTTGTCTTTCTAGACTCTGTTACTGGGACAGATATGTTAATACGTCTGACATTTAATAAAGCGGCCCAACTGTTGTTTTTATTACTAGGCTGTGCGGCCCAAATAAAGATCCAATATAATAAGTAGCTAAGCAAGCAAATTATTACTTTTTCTTTTACATTCATACCTTTAGGGCCCAAGGAGTAATCTTATTAGCCTATAGGTGATTAAAAGTTTCAAATATGAACTGTAAGAAAAATTTACTTTAATGATAACAAAGCTTTACTTTTTCTCTTCATCACTAAGTGTACCTTCTTTTTTTTATATGGTAATGCAAAAGCTTTCCATTCCACTTTGTGCCCAACACACAAAGAAATCTGTTGACATTACTATTTTCTAAAAGAACAATCTTTACTTCTTTTGCCCTTTTTTTTTTTTTCCCTTCTACTTTGACACTAATAGGGATTATAGGATGCACTGATTTGGAGTCACATTTTCCTTTTCCTCTTTATGTCTTTCTATTTTTTTTTTTTTTTTTTTTTTTTTTTTTTTTTTGATAACTCAGGGGTAAATCCCAAGCCTATGAATGGGTCCGGACTAATCCCCTGGGGAAGAGGTGGCCCACGGATAGATTTCCCTCCCATGTTTTCAAATGGGCCGAAAGCAAGGGCCCATATCCGTGTGGGTGAGCAAACAAATGTGACTTAGTTTCGCGCAGCAGGAGGATCGAACCCGAGACGTGGTAGCGCCTCGTCCCCGTCCCCAACCACCCGACCACAAGCGTTTGCTCTCTATCTTTCTTTATAACCCCATAAGTGATTCTATCTATAGTAGAACGTCTGGTATAATTACGAAATTCTTTTGTTGTCACAAGATTCGGATAAATTGGTCAGAATGACCTTGGGCAAAGTCTGTCTATGACTAGCCAGCTAGTCAATCAAGCTGAATTTTGGAATATTCATAACAAACAAACACATCAAACTTTAATATTCTCTCGTTTATTCGTAAGACGGGATGTTGAGCGTTCCAACATATAAAACAAATAACCCATAGTTTTAAAATGATTTTTAAAAATAATTACTAATTTTTTACAGTTTTTTGCTTGGATTTTATGTTTGTTTTTTAGTCCAACGGAATGTATTCATGTGATAGTTCACATAAGAAATTAAAACTAAAACATCTTCAAAATAGAGGTACATTTTGTAACTAACAAATAACGTTTCCCACCTAATAAAGCTTTTAGCTACAAAAAGGCGACGTACCATTTGATCCACGAAAGCAAATGAAATTAGTTTAGAATTTTGTATTTATTTATTCCATGTATCAAACAAGAATAAGACCGAATTTAAATATGAATCAGAATATAAAAAATGAAAATAGAGTTCAGACAACAAACATCTAACTACTACTATAATAAGTTAATGCAAATGTGCCCCACTGGTATTTTAATTCGCAGATGTAAAGACAAAATATTTATATGATATTTTGCATTTATATGTTTTCATTCTTTTCTTTTCAGTTGTATGGGTTTTTTTGTCGGTCAACCATCTATAAAGATAAACCGTAGCACCTTTGATGGTTTTATTAATTTATGCATTCCCTATGATACATATCAAACTCGACGACTAAAAAAATTCGTGATCTTCAACAAGACCGGAATAAAAATGAGCAGGAGCGAGGCGACATGTCACGTCGGTCCACCTTTAAAGTAAAATTGAGTAGATGTGATGATTACACCATTAGATGAATTTAGAACAACATCCCAAAAGCAAAAAGACCACTACTGTAGTTTGGAAGTCAACGAGTAATTGTGAGAACTACATTTTTTTGCATTCTATTATTTTAATTAGAATTATTCATCCACATATTTTATACCGATTCAAATCATTATACTAAAAACTTTAGTCATATATGTATTATGGTTTTGCAACTACTAAGTACTAAATTACACAGTTTATTGCATAAGCTTTGTTGTCTTTATTTCGGAAGGATTATGATCCTTACCGGCTTTGTAAAGACTATCGCCGTGTTCTTTATGAGTCTTTTGGCCGTGCCCTCTTTGTAATGGTTCTTGTAACATATGAATAAATAATAGTTTTTGTGGAAAAAAATTACACAGTTGAATTTAAAGTGGAAAACAACCTTTTTTCTTTAACCATTTCAACTTATCACACACTTTTTTCTCTTCTTTCCCTAGGATTCCTTTAACTCTAAATATAGTGTTATAGGTGTTGCTGCCGATTACCGAATCATATATCCTGGGTTTGACATTTACATCCGCATATAATTTAATCATAGTTAAAGGAATCACAAATGTACTAGTATATGAAAAGGGTTCGCGTCACACCGTACGTCGACAAAAATAATGTGCAAGTTGCTTATTGCTACCATCATTAATTTCGTTTGTTTTGGAGGATGCGGTTGGGACTGCGTTCCCGAGAGATGTTTTGGTGTAATTTACTTTTTTAATTGTTTAAATAAATTTGGGGGGACAATTTGTTCTCCCTCTCTCACCAAAAAAAAAAAACCATAATTAATTTCGTATACCAAATTAATAACTTAATGCACAAAACTAACAAAAATAGAGCATTTAATAGTTCTAAATTTAGAATTCGTTATGATGAGTTTAGTTCTTTGTGGAGACTAAAAATAAGTCCCTAATTAATATTTCGTCTACGTATGTATGGACATGTGAAATTAATTTATACATGTATGTATGTAGATGGTGCCAGCTCGTCTCACGATTATTACACATCACAAACGAAATACTATATGATTCTGCAAAATTCTTTTGTGGGTTCGTGCTCACATGCGTTTTTGCTAATAACGAAGCATATTTTATACTATAATAATACTAGTAATCCAGCTAAATAACGATGTTTACATTGCTAAATGTCAATTTTGGATTGAAAAAACAAACAATGGTAGTACTTACCGTCAGGTCACATATTTGCAATGAAACAACATTTGTAGTGATAATGTTTCTATTTTATCATCTTATTAAAACTAAATAGAAAAGAAATGGTAAACGGAAAATCTTTTATTGATCATCTCTCAAACTTATAGGTACGACTTAACAATAATTATAAACAATTATTAATCCCAAGAATTCATATTTTTCTTCAACTGCTTTTAGAAAGGTGATCATCAACAACTAAAAAGAGAGAAAAAAATAAAATAAATTGTTACAAACACAAATATTAAATTAAATTATATAAAACCCAAATAGTAAAAATCATAAGTATTTATCTCTCTCTCTCTCCACCGTCGTTTCCACATTGATTAGTCTTTCTCTCTCTTCTCTCTCTCTCTTCAGAGCCGATGATAAACGACGGCGGTTTTCACCGGAACTGAGGGAAATTAGCTGCAAAAATGGCGGGTGAAGATGTGTCGAGAAATTACCGAGCTTTGGTGGAGAACGCTGACCGGAAATTCGCCAGAGTTCGCGATCTCCCGGCGTTTGGAAGAGCTCAGAGTCACTACTTCAACAAGGTTTTCAAAGCTTATATGAAACTATGGAATTATCAGCAATCCTATAGGTCAAAGCTGGTCGAGTCCGGTTTAAACCGATGGGAAATCGGCGAGATCGCGAGCCGGATTGGTCAGCTTTACTTCAGTCAGTACATGAGGACTAGTGAAGCTAGGTTTCTTCTTGAGGCTTATGTCTTCTATGAAGCAATTCTGAGGAGGAGGTACTTCGAGGAAGCTCAGGGGAAAGATCTTGGTGCTCGATTTAAGGAGTTACGATTCTACGCGAGGTTTTTGCTTGTTTCGTTGATTGTGGATCGGAAAGATATGGTTTTGCACTTAGCTGAGAAGCTTAAGGTTTTGGTTGATGACAGCAAATCCAATTTCAAGGTAATTTTTACAAATTTCGATCTGCCCTTTTGATCCATTTGGTTAAATTCGCATTATATTTGAGAAAGTCTCTATTTTTATATGTATTTCTCAAGTCTGTGTGTGTCTTCTGACTTGATGATGGATTTGGGGATATTCTTTGTGTAGGAGACAAACTTTAAGGAGTGGAGGCTAGTTGTACAAGAAATCACTCGGTTTATAAAATCTGATACAAATCTAACTTATGTAAGGCCTCTACGTTACTGTGCAATGCTTGATTCATATCCAGCTTCCCAAACATACTTAGCCCGGTTCCATGCTAAGAAATTGTTCAAGTTTCGTGATGCTCTCTTGGCAAGTTATCACCGTAATGAGGTAAACGAGTAGTGCTTGTTTTTATGGAATCTATAATTTATCTCAGTTCCTTCATTGTAATAGTTATATGAGTTGGTTTCTCAGGTGAAATATGCTGAAGTCACGTTGGATACGTATAGAATGATGCAGTGTTTAGAATGGGAACCCAGTGGATCTTTTTACCAAAAACGTCCTGTTGAAACGAAGGAGAATGGTTTTGTAATTGATCATACTTTAACTTCTGGGCTTATAGATATGAAATTGGCTGCTGATATGGCTGATCCATCGTTACCTCCTAATCCTAGGAAAGCTATTCTTTATCGTCCCACAGTATCCCATTTACTAGCGGTGAGTTTTTAGGTGTATCATATAGATAAATCTGCAGGACTTGTTGACTTTGCCTTTTATTATTGAGAGGCAGGAGAGTGTCCATTCGTTATGTATAATGGTTTACTGGTGATATAATTGCAGGTATTGGCAATGATTTGTGATGAGCTCTCTCCAGAGAGCGTGATGCTGATATACTTGTCAGCTTCAGGTTAGTTTTTCTATCAAGTGTCACTGGAACTTCGAAGATTGGTCAATTTTTATCGTGTTGTATTTACGATATTGGTTATTATTATCCAGGTGGTCCTGCTCGCGAAAATGTTGCGCAACCAGAGAACTCTATCGGTTCAAGTAGAACATCAAAAAGCAAGCTGCTTGCCCGAGCTTCCCATGAACAGAAAAGTTACAAGTCAGAACCTCATAGCAATGGGAAAATGTCGTCTGGTGATTATTATGAGGATCATCTCTGGTTAGGTCCTAGAGGAGGCTCTGGTGAGTCGTTTTCCTCGGATTAACAATTTTTTATGTCTCCAAAATTGCAGACTTTTTCTCACTCACTGTTTTCAGGTTCAAACAACCTTTACCCTGGTGATCTAATCCCTTTTACACGGAAACCGCTTTTCTTGATCATTGATAGCGACACTAGCCGTGCATTCAAGGCAGGTTTGTCATAACTTAGTGTTTCGTTTTCTCTGGAGAGTCTAATGGTTTCTCTCAAGTCACTGTGCGATATTGGCTGATGGATTGTTATAAAATAAACAAACTCCAGATTTTGAGTGGCGCAGAGAGAGGCGAGCCTGTTGCTATGCTTCTTTCTCCTCTGAAGCCATCTTTCGAGAACCCATCTGCTGATGATACAGAAGAACTAAACGGAAGTCAGTTTACTTTTTTCTTAACCGCTCCTTTACAAGCATTCTGTCAAATGTTGGGCCTCCCAAGCTCAAATCCCGACCCTGTAAGTATTTATGATTTGAAGTATTTTAAATGAACAAACTATTTCATAATGCGGCATGCCTCTTTACCATTTTTGATCACAATCTTCAGGAAGTTTATGATGAAGCAGAGAGCATACTTTCTGCTTCCTTCTCCGAGTGGGAAACGATTCTCTTGACTTCCAAAGTCTTGAATCTCGTCTGGGCACAAGTCTTGCCCGATCCATTCTTGAGACGGCTGATTCTCAGGTGAGTTTTTCTCAATGTTTTCGGAATCAAAACCTCACAAAGCATGGACTCTTCCTCAAATGTCGTCTTCTTATTGTGTAGATTCATATTCTGCCGGTCTGTACTCACTTCCTTCATCCGCACAGAGGATGATGACCCGTATTTACCTCAATGCCACCCGAACCTCCCAGAGCTGCTCTCACCGGTATCTAAACCGGTGCAGTCCTCAGTACAACGACTAGCTGATCACTTGGGTGTTGCCAAATCTTTCCACTTCAACAAGACATAATATTAGAAAAACCCATGAGTCTCTCCATCCCTGTGGTTGGGAGGTTGGTGGGTGAGAGAGTAGGTTGTTTGTTCGTTTTTTTTCTTTCTATAGAAAAGTCTGTATTTTTTTAGGGTATAAAGAAAAAGAGAATGTAATTTGGGGATTTAATTTATTTGGATTTGATGATTCTTTAGTTTTGGTCGTTTGTAAAAGATTAGAACAAGGTAATAATCATTAGTCTCTTCTTTAGGATGGTTTGCTTTGTTGTGTACGAGGAGAGATTAACAATATCTGTGCATTGCATAAAAGAAAGTGTGACATTCTTCTTTTTGCATTTTTACAATCGATCTTTGTGATAAAGAATGTTTCAACATTTGAGCTAAGAAGAACAAAGTAAAGATTGAAGCTTTACCAGAAAAATATGCTAGATTGAATCCTAGCCGTCAAATATCAAAACGCTAAGGCTAAAGGTGTCTCTATGAGATTGAATCGTAGCCAACGAGTCCAATTTCGCTGTCTTCTTGGAGGAAGAAACATGGAGATTTCCAGGTGAGTTTGCAGAGATTTGGGGATATGATGTTCGATTATTTCATCTGTGGGTATTAGTTAGTTCGATTAAAGGAATATTCATGGCGGTTGTAATTGCCTCTCATCATGTTCAACGATAGTTTAATGATTTGGACAATTTCAATTCAACTTATGATGGATTTTGATTTGAGCTTCTATTTAATCTTGATTCTATTTTGACCTCTGTTTTTCAATTGCAGATGCACTTAATTTCGAGAAACTGATAAAGATTCTTGATAACCTAATCGACGATGTTAACATTGAGAGCTTCTCTGCCTATAGCATTAAAGCCTCGTTTTTCATACAAGATTCCGCATCATCATCATCATATCAGTTTCTGCAAATCCCCACTAAAGTTGAGAACATATGCTCAAAATGGTGACGGCAACAACTCAGGCTCAGACAAGGAGTCTCCTGGTGGCGGAAACAGACCGGTTAGTAGCGATGACGGTAATGATTCTTCTAAGAAAGACCAATTTGCTGGTTTCAGTTTCAAGTGGGGCGAGCTGTTGAATCCGGATCAGGATAACTTTGTGGCCGTTGGATTAGCCGGAGTATTGACTTGGGCTAGCCTTCAAGTCTTGTCTCAGCTTTTCTTCATCTCTTTCGCCATCCTTGTCGCTGCTCTCAAGTATTCATTTATCGCTGCGCTACTCATTTTCATTCTCGTCACTCTCCTCTAGCTTCTCTATTGTTTAACGGCTCATAGATAGCTCTTGAGAATGGTCAAGTACCGTAGAATTTGTACCAACAACGATTCAGATTGCTCTTTGTTATTATGATCGATTTGAAACATTACTACAGAGACATGAATGTACATTTGAGCTTGGTATAAACGTATCAAGTTAATCTGCTCAATTTTTCATTCTTCAATTCTCTTTTTGAAACACTGAAGAATGTCTCAAGAATCACTTAAAAACTCTTCCAATGAGCCACACAGAATCAAAAGCAATGACGAGAATCAATCAAAGTTATTTCATTTAAGACTTATTAAGCTTACGAACCAGAACAATGTCTTTACATCATCAAGCCCCTAAAGAAAATTAAGAGATTAAGAAGACAACTACTACTTTTTAGAGGATTTCTTCTTCGAGCTAACAGCAACAACTTCTGGCTTAGGATGCTTCTCCGCTTCACTTGGATCTAACCACTTGAGAGGATGACGATTGAAGAAAGGCCAATTAGGAATAGTGATCAGAGTCGTGAGAACAACACCTCCGGCGTAGATCAACATCATCGTCCTAAACGACGCCGTTGCGTAGCCAACGACGAATGCCACAATGGCGGCGATCAAGAGCAAGATCTGCATCAACTGCTCCGCCAATTTCTGTCCTTGCCAATCCATCTCTGAAAAATAACAACACTACGATTTAGATCCCTTCAAATTGAATCAAGATTATACCAATTTCAATCGTACAGATCTATCTTGTCGGTGAATCAATACCTAGAAAAGGGAGATGTTTTGAAATCTCTGTAAAAGTCGTTTCTTCTCGACGGAAGTGAATTTGCCGATTTGGTGAAGAAGAAGATGAAGACGACTCCAAAATCGGTTTAATACTACTAAACCGGAAAGTTTGACTAAATGCAACCAATTTAATGTACCGTACGTAACGCACCCGTCGGGTGTTGCAATTGATGGGCCTAAATTACAAGCCCAATAAGTCTCCGCATAGTAGTAAAGTTTAAGGAATCCGAACGGTTCATTTCAGCGATCCGTAACGTTTTGTATTTAACCAATAGCAATCGAGAATGTAGCACCGGCGATCCTCGTCAAACCTGTGGAGCTAGATCTGAGCCGTTGATTTCGTTCAAGAAAGCACATGTTGTGGTATTGTAGCGCGTAGGATTAAAAAACATGAGAAACACATTGATGAGCGATAATAGCCGTCCGATCATCAATACGATTTACCATCGTTGCTTATAAATTAATATCAAGAGCCGTACACGCGTGAATATTGTCATTATTTTCTTTTCGAGATCGGAGCTCAAATTTGAATTCGGAGAAAGCTAGAGAGGTTTCTGAGGTACGATTCTTCGATTTTCTTTTCTTTTCCCGGAAAATTGCTTTTGTTTGATCGTTAAACGGCTGAGATGGTTTGATAGGTTTTTATGAAATTAGGTGAGATTAGTTTCTATTCTCGGCCATTATCGTTCTTCTTCCCCGTTGAATCTTCTGGAATTAGGTTTTAGGTCAATAATGTTTCGTTTCGCTGGATTTGAGTATCAGATTGTTTCTTTCGCTTAAATCATCATCTGTCTCTGAAATCGTCGATAGTTTTCACCGGTGTATAGAGGTTATTCATATTCGGCACTTGTTGATTAGGGTTTCGATTTTCTTGATTAGGGCGATTGCAATTGGAGATCTTCTTCGGTTTTGTGTTAATCTTACGATACATTCCTGCAATTGAAATACTTATAAATTTTGTTAATATAATGAACAGATGGCTCGTACTAAGCAAACAGCTCGTAAGTCTACTGGAGGAAAGGCCCCTAGGAAGCAGCTTGCTACAAAGGTAAGACTCAGTCTCTTACATGTGATATGAGTAGTTTGATGACCACATTTTCGGATTTGTTCTAATTGAATGTTTCACTTTCAGGCTGCACGTAAGTCTGCCCCAACCACTGGAGGAGTCAAGAAGCCCCATCGTTACCGTCCTGGAACTGTTGCACTTCGGTATGCAATCCACAAATATAATTGGTTTTTCATTGAATTATATCTTTATTGGCAAAACTCTAATTCTATGTTTCTTGTTCTTGATTCACAGTGAAATCCGTAAGTACCAGAAGAGTACTGAGTTGCTGATCAGGAAGCTCCCCTTCCAGAGGCTTGTTCGTGAGATTGCCCAGGATTTCAAGGTAATGTGGCTTTTATTGTTTAGTTATAGGTTGTAGATTCCTACTTTATTCATGTTCATCGTTATATAACCCTTTTGGTTATTTTCTCTGTTGTGTTTTGCAGACTGACTTGCGTTTCCAGAGCCATGCTGTGCTTGCACTTCAGGAGGCTGCAGAAGCATACCTTGTGGGTCTCTTTGAGGACACTAACCTCTGCGCCATTCATGCCAAGCGTGTCACCATCATGCCTAAAGACATTCAACTCGCTCGCAGGATCAGAGGAGAACGTGCCTAAGTGTGAATTGGGGAAACTGGTCGGAATATGTGAATGTGGGGTTTCTAATTAGATAGTTGGAATTAGATAATGGCTTTAAAAGCTTTTGGTGTTAGGAGACTTGAAAACAATGGTGGCTGGTTTTTTCTCTATTTCTTGTCTAGTCGGTTTATGATTTGCGTGTGTTCTTAGCTACTACGTTTTGTGGTGTGTGTATTGCTTGCTTCTTTGGCAATACTAAACACCTTTTGTTGTTGAATTTCATATCTTGAAACATATTAATATGTTAAAGTTGCTGACTTTTGTTTCATCCGATTCTGTTAAATTTAATGTGATTGATTTTATTTATAAATTGGCTTAGCGTTTGAAAGTTTGATTCAATATAAACTACTTTTACTACATTCACAAAATTGGTAATCCGCGTGACACTGAAAATCCTCAATCGTAGCCGTTGGGTGTGTGTTGAGAAAACACAATGTACAAATGTTTTAACCGTCGGATTAGGAATGTAGGAAAGCACAAACACAAAGGAGCGTATCGCGATTGGGAAAACAGGAAAAAAAATAAAAAGAGCGTATCGTGATAACCCTTTCGTAGGTATTATAAATAAAGCCATTCAACCGCATTGTCGCCACAACCACTACTTCAATCATCCGCTATTACTACTTTTGTGACGAAAGCCAAAAAAAAAACAAAACAGAAGTCAGCTCAAGCGAAGAAGAGGTATGAATTGGGATTAGATTAGGGTTTAGGTCTTTCCATTAATTTTTTTTTTGTTACCTCTGCGATCTGATTTTCACGACAATTAAGTTTTTGGTTTTGTCCCATTCCTATTTGAAAAATAAAGGTCCGTCTTTTAAATTTGCTGGATCGATAAACCTGTGAAGATCGAGTCTGGTCTTTTTGTTTGATGATCCATTCTTCATCGTTCGTTTATTTTTCCAGGTCGAGGCTCTGTATTTCCGATTAGTCTGTGTACAATTGTCATTGCGTAGCCGTCTTTTGAAAATTAGGGTTATGAATCTAGCTTGATAACGATTCATCTGTATTAGGGGTTTTGAGTGGCGACCTTTAGTATCCCAATTTCTTCAATTAATTAGTTATTGATAATGAAAATCCCCAATTGACTGTTTAAATCTTGTTAATGAGCAGATGGCTCGTACCAAGCAAACCGCTCGTAAGTCCACTGGAGGAAAAGCTCCAAGGAAGCAACTTGCTACTAAGGTTTTGTTCCCTCTCGTCTCTTTTTTGTGTCTTTGTCTGCTCAAATTGTGCTTTTGTTGTCAAAATCTAGTTTTGATCTTCTTGTATATTCAACACAGGCTGCTCGTAAATCTGCACCAACCACTGGTGGAGTCAAGAAACCACATCGTTACCGTCCTGGAACTGTTGCTCTCCGGTTTGTCCTTTCGATTTCTAATTGATTCTTCACATTGTCTTAATAGTTATATAAGTGTGTGTGTGTGTTAAATTCTCTCCATCTTTTGGTGTTCAGTGAAATCCGTAAGTACCAGAAGAGCACTGAGTTGCTGATAAGGAAGCTGCCATTTCAGAGGCTAGTCCGTGAGATTGCTCAAGATTTCAAGACTGATTTGCGTTTCCAGAGCCATGCTGTGTTAGCTCTCCAGGAAGCTGCAGAAGCATATCTTGTTGGTCTCTTTGAAGACACTAACCTTTGTGCCATTCACGCCAAGCGTGTCACTATTATGCCTAAGGATATTCAGCTGGCTCGTCGTATCAGAGGTGAACGCGCTTAAGCCAACCAAGAAACCAATCAACAGTAACTTCTGTTTTGCTGATTTGGTTAAAGATTGGTCTACTAGTTTTTTTTTTTTTTACGAAAGCAAGCTCTCAATTGCTGTGTTTCTTTTTCTTTCTTTTGTTAATCTCGGATATGTAGGGAAACATCAAAATAGTAGTAAGAAGTCTGCAATCTAAGAATGTTGTGTTCTTAGAGTTTATGTGTGTTGCAAACTCTTTAACTCTTTGTTAAATTATTATGTTTTCTTAACTCGTTTGTCACCATTCCTTTCTCTTCAAAGGTCTTAATGGCTGATTTTTTTAATTATGGATTTTGTTGAGTTATTCTAAAACAATCAGATTTTGGACTTGACCAAAGAAGGTAATAATATCAGACGATAAAATAGACGGCTCTCGATAAAACTTCCCCTATAAAAAGGGAAATTACGTTCCTAAAACATAGAACCAAATTTTCTTTATTTGACCATAGATTTTTTCCCATTTCTTCATTCACTTAAATATATTCTTAGTCAAAATTCCATCAAAACCCATTAGGCCATTACCAAAAACTTCTTTTTTTTTTTTTTTTCTCGCAAACTCTGAATAAAGCATTCATCATCAATGGGAGAAGTAGATGAGAAACCGTCCATTATTGATGAAGCTTCTCCGAGGTATTCATCTAACAAAGTTGCGGATATTGACACAGAGCTTTCCAAGATGAAAGTTTCGCTTGAGAACAGAGAAAACGAAGTCGTTTCCTTAAAAGCAGAGTTATTGAAGAAAGATACGTTGATGGAGAATCTTGAAGCAGAGGTGGAGAAAGGTAAAGAATCAGAGAAGAAACTGCTTGATTCTTTTAAAGATCAATCGAGAGAGTTAGAGGAAACCAAGGCTTTGGTAGAAGAATCGAGGGTAGAGATCGCTTCATTAAAAGAGAAAATAGATACATCTTACAATAGCCAAGATTCGAGCGATGAAGACGATGAAGAAGACGATAGTTCTGTTCAGGAATCTGATATTGAGTCTGTGAAGATTGAGATGGAATCGACCAAGGAGAGTCTCGCAAAGGCTCATGAGGCTGCAGAAGCTTCTTCTTTGAGGATATCTGATCTGTTAGAAGAGGTGAAATCGGTTAAGAACGAGCTTAAATCAGCCACTGATGCAGAGATGACGAGCAAGAAAGCAATGGATGATTTGGTGTTTGCTTTGAAAGAGGTAGCTACGGATTGTAGCCAAACGAAAGAGAAGCTTGTGATTGCGGAAACAGAGCTCGAGGCTTCAAGGTTAGAGTCTCAGCAATGGAAGGAGATGCACGAGGAAGCGAGGAAAGAAGCTGAATTGCTCAAGAACACGAGTGAGAGACTAAGGATTGAAGCAGAGGAATCACTTTTGGCTTGGAATGGGAAAGAATCTGTGTTTGTGAGCTGTATAAAGAGAGGAGAGGATGAGAAGAATTCTCTTCTTGATGAGAACAATAGGTTGCTTGAAGCTCTTGTTGCTGCTGAGAATTTGAGCAAGAAGGCTAAAGAAGAGAATCATAAGGTTAGAGATATACTTAAACAGGCGATTAACGAAGCTAATGTCGCGAAAGAAGCAGCCGGGATTGCGAGAGCTGAGAATTCGAATTTGAAAGATGCCTTGTTGGATAAGGAAGATGAACTGCAATTTGCTTTCAAGGAGATTGAAAGAGTGAAGGTTAATGAAGCTATGGCTAATGACAACGTTAAGAAGTTGAAGAAGTTGTTGTCTGAAATAGAGGTAGCTATGGAGGAAGAGAAACACAGAAGCTTGAGTAGACAAGAGTCGATGCAGAAGGATGTAGAAGTAGTTGAGAAGAAGATTGAGGAGAAAGAGAAGAAGGAAGAGAAGGAGAAGGAGAAGAAGGAAGAGAAGAAAGAGAACAAGAAGGAGAAGAAAGAGAGCAAGAAGGAGAAGAAAGAACATAGTGAGAAAAAGGAGGAGAAGAAAGAACAGACACATCAGAATATTGATAAGAAGATGATTGGTAAAACCTGTAGCTTCAGTATCATGAAGCTCGCTCATCACAATCACAACCACAAGCACAAGGAAACAACACTAGAGGAAGAGACAAAAGCCATAAACGGTGGGAATCATCAAGAGAACAGTGATGAAAGTGGTGAAGGAAGCTCTCCAAGTTCAGATTCTTATCTATTCAAAGGTTCGATCTTTGATGTTGCAGAGACGCCACACGCGCAAATGCATCACAAAAGGAGATCTTCATGTACGTTTTTGGAAGAAGTAGCGACGATGAATCCAGAGGATTTGGAGAATTTGGATGGGCATCATTTAGAAGAAGGAGAGTTAAACGACAAAGGAGCAGTAGCAAGGAAGAAGAAGGCTTTTATACGTAGATTTGGTGATCTTCTTGTTAGGAGGAAAAGCTTGAGTTTCTCACACAAGAAAGAATCTTCGACTGATTCACAAGATAAGCAACTGCAACCTCAGACTCCAACGTCTCCGTCTCCGCCACTACCCCTGATGTCTCCGGAGCCGTGAAGAGAATTGTTTTTATCTGTTTGTGTATTGAGATTGTGATTGTGATACGCCATTGTTGTGTTTTCTTCTACAGCTTTGAGTTTTGGAGGAATTTGTTTATACTAAGGAATTTGATCATTTTTATCTGTGCAGTGTTGTCTTTCTAAATTTTCCGGTTCGGTTTATTTTGGTATCTGGAATTCCCGGCTTGGGAATTTTTTTTATATAGGATTTAATTTCTCGTTTGTAGGCCTTATTCGGCCCAGTTACGGAAATAATATAAATCAGCCTTATCAAGTTTTATTGTCGTTACTCATTTTACTATTTATATGGGCCGACAATAAGGCCAGGCTAAGACTTCAGTATATTTTTTTTTGTAAGAGAGACCTTTTCCTAATTTTCTTATTTATAGAGCCAAAATAAATAAAATAAAAGTGAATAAGCTCAAACAATGTGGTAAAGGTGTCATAGTTGCAACTGACTGTAAAAAGATTTTGATGCATAAGAAAAGAATTCCACTTTATTCGAATTTAGAAAGTGAATTTCAATTTGTCTTGTTATATGAAAACAAGTAGAAATAACATTTTTTTTATTTACCAATTTCACTCTCAAATTCTCTAGTGCGAATTCTTTTATTGCCTTTTTCTAAAAGCCTTGAAAAATTAACTTGTATGAAAGTTCCCCTCTTTGCTTTGTGGTTATAGCTTTATTCTATTTATGCTAATAAAATTGACATCCTTTTCGCGTTTAACCAAATTACAAAGCGAAATGTGATAATGCATATGCATTATGCATATTGCATTATATTGGTCTCGATATTTGGGAAATCATAATGTTTCAAAAGTCTTTCAAATGCATAAATAGCCTTCTACTTATAGCAACCAAATATGGGGACCATTCTACTATCACCCAACCACTCAACGGTGATGGGATTTTATATCACGGCCCAATCATCACCTTCCACGTATTGAAAGCCTGACGCGCTACCACTATATCCACTTGGCATTTAGTTTTGTCACTTGCTTTCAATTGTCACGTGTACGGATATTATGTGGCCACGTACACCAATGATTTGGTTTATTTGATTCTACTATTCGCTTTCTCAAGGCGTTGACTTCTTGACCTTAATTATCATCTGTCTTCCGTAAGTTCGTGATGTATTCAAATCTGAAAGATATAGCACAATACATTATACATATGTATTTATTAGAAATTTAGAATAAACATACCTCAAGTCTTAACAAAATAACATAACACTGTGCTGGAGATTTTTCCTTGTGTATCACAAGAGATCTTTGAGAGGATTTGTTTAGCTTATCTGAAAAAAGAGATTTGTTTGAATCATCATGAATATAGTATTTGACTATACACACATTGATATATACATGCATGTATATTTATACAAAATCGATAAAAATGAAGAAAACATTATGGAGGGAGACTATAAACGAAATTTGCTATTTTTAATTAATTTAAAATTTATGCTTAACTTACAAATAGCAAGAAAATGATTGCACACAATAAAAGAAACAAACAGAAGGAACAGATAATGATCATCGCACGTAAGAATTTTCGAGTCCTTTATTGTTTAATAGACATGTAGTTTGTTTAAGCAACATTTATTTTTTTGGCTTTTAGCTTATGATAATCTAGCTATTGACCTGTTAAATCGGTCGACATCTAATTTTTTTATACTATAGAATAAGCTATTATTAATTAATTTATAGTAGTAAATTATTTATATGAGATTGTTTTTTATTGGGTTGCGGAAAAGGATCACGAATCTAAAATGTGGGCCTTTTTATATTTTTCCGAGCTAAGAAAATTAAGTATCTTTATTTTAAGGGTTTTAAAACAGGTAAGTTTGGTGGAATACTTAATTTTAAAAGAGAGAATATATACCAAAAATGTGTAATCGCATTTACTCAGTCAGGTATTAACTTTTCAATCTCGGTGATAAGATTAGTGACGGAATAAAACTACATATTTGTTGTGAATGTATTTGATAGTAATTAACTATTTTTTTCCTGTGAGAAACGTAAATTGGGAAGAACGTACAAATAATAAATAGCGATGAACACACAGCCGGATTGAACGGCTTGCGAGTCACCAGCTAGTTCCTGTCCTTGTTGTTCATGTTCTCTACAGAGATGCCACGTGTCAAATGGGCCTATATTCGACAATATTATTGACGGCCCAATAGTCTCGTGGGGCCATAAAGGTAGTTGGTGCTTGGTGCTGACTGTATCTGTATGTATGTATATAAATATGCTATAAGCGACTAAACCATAGGAAAAGCTTAAATTCTCGAAGGAATAATAAAGAGAGGAAGCAAAACGACATAGTTTTGACAAAGACATAGAACAACAATATTCTCTTCTCTGTTTTATCATTCTCTGTTCTTTGATCCGACCATCAATGGAGAGATACGACATCTTAAGAGATCTTGGTTCCGGTAACTTTGGAGTTGCGAAGCTTGTCAGAGAGAAAGCCAACGGAGAGTTTTATGCCGTTAAATACATCGAAAGAGGCCTTAAGGTTTTTTTTTTAATGTTCCCCTAACTATTCATTTTTCGTACCACACAAGATTAATATCAAACTGTTTTTTTTTCGTTCTTAGAAATCACTTTATCAAATTATGAAATGGGTTTTTATACAGATTGATGAACATGTTCAGAGAGAGATCATAAACCACAGAGACTTGAAGCATCCTAATATCATCAGATTCAAAGAGGTATGTATGTATATGATAATGATCATAACCATGACCTTTGCGAAATCCGTTTAGTATATAGAAAACATATAAAGTATATAAAAAAAAAAAAAAAAAAAAAAAAAAAAAAAAAAAAAAAAAAAAGTAGAAAAATATACAATTTTCAGCCAATATGATAATAGTCTAGTGGCGATATATGGTTATTTCGGGCGATATTAGTGTATTTCAAATATTTCTCGAACGTGGTTATCAATCTATATATTTTGTTGCCACTACAATGTTAAATTAGCGTGCAAATCGATTTCGATTACTCTGAATTCCGATCCACGATAACATAAAAGTATGAAAAGTTTGTCCATGTAGTTTATGTGTATTCATTTCCTATGGTTAGACTTTGGACCTCTTCTAAGGGAATGTATTAAATTGCTTTTAATTATTAATATGTCCTATTCTCCAACGGTCCAAATTCGAGTTTCATATGACAGCGTATGTATATATATAGTCACAGCGTTGAAAATTCTTCAATTAATTCAAGATTATATAAAAATAGAAGCAACCGATCGGTAGGTCGTCTCGATCTTAAAAAAACAAATTTAGAATATAATAAATATGTGTATGTGTTGGATTTTGTCTATTTTGCAGGTTTTTGTAACACCAACACATCTTGCGATAGTAATGGAGTATGCAGCTGGTGGTGAACTTTTTGAAAGAATTTGCAATGCCGGTCGATTCAGCGAAGACGAAGTATAACTTAATTCATCATTAGCGATAATTCGAAACTAAGATCTTGGCTAATTATATTGATTCATTTTTGCTCATTATTATTTCAGGCAAGATATTATTTCAAACAACTTATCTCGGGAGTTAGCTATTGTCACGCTATGGTACGTATTACGTATTAACTACGTTATTCTTATAAAGAGTAAAAATATATTCATATAATTTTGTGTAATTGGAATGTTACTGAATTTTATTTTCGTTGCAGCAAATATGTCATAGAGATCTTAAGCTTGAGAATACACTCTTAGATGGGAGCCCGTCGTCGCAGCTTAAAATATGCGATTTTGGATACTCGAAGGTAATGTAATATTATCCACTGATAAAAAAAAATACTAAAGATTTTAATTGAGGATAATTTTTATTTGTTTCTTAAATGTAAGTGCAGTCCTCAGTTTTACACTCTCAGCCAAAATCCACCGTGGGAACGCCGGCTTACGTGGCTCCGGAGGTCTTGTCCAGGAAAGAATATAATGGAAAGGTACATACTAAATTACTATTAGTTAAAATAATAGACTAATTAAATTAATTAACAACATCAACTTGTTTAATAAAGAAGTCATATAACATATGATTTTAAATATAAAGATTGCAGATGTGTGGTCGTGTGGGGTGACCTTGTATGTAATGTTAGTTGGTGCTTATCCCTTTGAAGATCCCGAAGATCCAAGAAACATTAGAAAAACCATTCAGGTACTGTAACATTAATTTAAATTAAACCAAACGTTCTTTCCACTAATTAAAAGTTCATAATTACAAATTTATAATATTTGTCATATTTAAATTTCAAAATAATTAGTTAATGTTAGCAATTAATATATAAACTTACAGAGGATATTAAGTGTACATTACACCATACCGGACTACGTCAGGATTTCCTCCGAGTGCAAGCATCTCTTATCTCGTATCTTCGTGGCTGATCCTGATAAGGTAATTAAATAATACCGGTTCAGATTGGTTCAACAACTGTTTCATATGGATTAGATTGGCTACTATATTTGAAAACCGAAAACTTCAAACCGAAATCCGGATTGAATACTATGTTAATATAGAGTTTGCAATTTGAAACCATGACAGAGAATAACTGTACCGGAAATCGAAAAGCACCCGTGGTTCTTGAAGGATCCTCTGGTTGTGGAGGAGAAATGCGATAAGGGAGTGGAAGATGAAGAAGAAGAAGAAGAGAAGTGTCGACAGAGTGTTGAAGAGATAGTGAAGATAATAGAGGAAGCAAGAAAGGGAGAGAATGGTATGAATAACAATGGTGGATTAGGGTTAATAGATGGGAGCATGGATCTTGATGATATTGATGATGCTGATATTTACGATGATGTTGATGATGATGACGAGAGAAATGGTGATTTTGTATGTGCTCTATGATTTCATATACATATATACATGCATGCGTGTGTGTGTATGTGCATGCATGTATTTTATATGTATGGAGCTTGAGAAAATCTGACGATCTTGTGTTGCATGTTTGTATGATTAAGTAGAAATTAATAATTCACCCCTAATCAAGTCAAATAAAGTACACTATGTACTACTATATTTCTATAACAGTACTTTTTATTTATTACAGTTCCTTTTGTTTAGTATGGCGGCCCAGTCCTTTTCTTTAATTAGCATCCAAAGATAAATATACTGTATATAAGAGAAGTCCAGATTTTTTGTATAATTCATTTTGCACTTTAGAATAATCCACGAATACATGTAATTTCGGGTATTATGACTCGGAAACTAATTTACATATCCGGTGAATTTATGGTGGCTTAGTATGTAATTTCGGGTATGCAATTTAATATTTGTGACCGACAAATAACTTGTAAATTAAAAATCTTATAAAAAAATATACTGGATATATAATTTGATACTACTATAGACTTTTCATTTAAGGAAAAAAAANTTTAAGGAAAAAAAAAAAAAAAAAAAACAAAGTTGGCGACATTTATTAGAGAGATATAATTAAAGTGGGCTGTGGGTTTAGGTTTGTTGGATCAGATTAATGGCCCATTTAGAGATAATGAGAGGGTAAGTCGGCGACATTTGGTAATATTAGGGTTTTGACTTCTGCGGAGTGAAAGAGGAAAAGTCGTCTCCGAGAGAAAAATCCAAAAAAAAAAAAAACGCAGCCGACGAGAGCAAACGATGAGGCCGAAGAGTATTACCAGTGTTCTACCGTTGGATAAGAGTGAGGAAGTGTTCGACAAGTGGTACACAGATGTGTGTTACTTTGGTGGCTTGGTGGAATATTACCCCATAGAGGGCTGTTACGCTTTACTCGACACCCCAATGCAGATTTGGGATCGTCTTAAGGTTAGTAAAAAAAACCCTATCTCTAGATTTTGTTTGTTAGGAATTTGCTTCTGTTGTTTGTTGGTTTGTTTGCTGTTGCTTAAACGCATGTCTCATGTCTAATTGTAAGCATGCCTGTTGTTTGGAAACCCTAACTGTTCTTGTTTGTTGTTAATCTCTGTGTCTCTGCTCTGCTTTGTTTGTTCTTGTTTGGTTCAACTGTTGTTGTGCATTGTTTCTCGCTGTCGTTACTTTCCTTATTTGAAAAAAGGTCCAATCCAATTGAAAACAGTCCCTCTAGACTTGATTTGTTTGTTCTTGTCTTTTGTTGTCTATCAATATCTGTCGCCTTACTGTTCCATCTTGCTTGCTCTCTCAGTCTAAACCCCCTCTGTATCTTTGTCTGTCTCTTAAGCTTTCTCTTGTTTGGAAACCCTCTGTAATCCCTGTCTGTCTCGTGGCCCTAACGGTTCTTGTTTGTTAATCTCTTTGTCTGCTTGAGCGTAACTGTTATAACTGTTCTTGTTGTCATCCTGTCTCTGTCTTTACTTTCCTTATTTGAATAAGTCCAGTCCAATGTCTCGTAATTTAGTTCTTCATAAAGGCCTGATTGTTAGCTAGCTGTCCAATTGAAAACAGTCCCATGAGACTTGATTTGTTTCTTCTTGTCTTTTGTTGTCTATGAATATCTGTCGCCTTACTGTTCCATCTACTTTCTTGTTTGCTCTCTCAGTCTAAACCCTTTGTAACCTCTCTGTATCTTTGTATGTCTCTTGAGCCTAACTGTTCTGTCTAACTTTATTTGTAGGATTTTCTTAATTCCGAGATGAAGCTTATGAACGTGAAGAAATGCCACTTCCCACTCATAACAAAGGAGCACGCTGAGGCAGACCTGAAGAAAGCAGTGTATCCGTACTTCAGCAAGTGGATCAAGTCTCCTTCAGACTTGCCTATGAAGCTGAGCCAATGGTGCGCAATGTTGCAAGGTCGGAGCTCAGCAACCCAACCCCGTTTCTCAGGTATCACCAAAACTTCTTTTCCCTTTCTCTGTTTGCTGTTACTGATGTTATCTTTCTGGTTTCAGGTGCCGTGAATTCATGTGGCAAGAAGGCCACGGTGTCTTTGCCACTCAGAAAGAGGCCCATGCTGACCTTGTTAAAATCTTAAAGATGTATCAGCAACTCTATGAAGACTTTCTTGCTGTACCGGTTATGGTAGGCCGGAAGAGCGAGAATGAGAAGCTACTTAGTGGACTATATTCCACTTCTGCTCAGGTAAACGGTCTTCTCTTCCCCTTTGATCATAAACACCTTTGAGATTTGCTAATGCTCTTCCTTACTGAAAATAACTACCTGATTCTCCTCCATCCTCCTTTTTCAGGTTTTCATTCCGGAAACCGGCCATGGTGTGGAAGGTGCTTCCTCCCACTGTTTGGGACAGACCTTTGCCAAGTCTTTCAACATCTGCTACGAGAAGGAGAAAGGACGTAATGCAATGGTGTGGCAGACTTCTTGGGAGTTCAGTACCGCATCGGTAAATGTTTTTGCTATTCTCCTTTCTTACTCACCTCCACAGATTCTTTTCTTACTCACCATCCAATCTAACTGTTTTCTTTTCCGTTTCAGATTGGACTGATGGTTATGATACATGGAGATGACAAAGGCTTGGTGCTCCCTCCAAGAGTTGCACCTGTTCAAATCGTCGTCATCCCCGTGATCTGCCAAGGAGCTCGTGCCATTAGTATTACTGAAGCTTGTGTCGATACTTCCGCCCTGTTGAAAAGATCGAGCTTCCGCGTTGAAGTGGATCAACGTGGGGATATTCCTCTCTCGATGAAGCTGAGCCAGTGGGAGCGGAAAGGAGTTCCACTGAGAATTTTGATTGGAGTTGCGGAGTTGGACAGCAATACGGTAGTTGCTATCTCTTTATATCTATAGTTCTTTATATTGTTTTGGAATTTAATAAGTATTTTCTTTCTTTTTTCTTTGATAGGTCTCCATAGTTAGACGTGATGGTGGAAGCTCTCGGGTTGTCTCTCTAAACAACTTGGCCGACGAGGTCGAGCTCATCTTGGACCAACAACATGACAATCTCTTGAAGAAGGCGATAGAGAAGAGAGACTTGTGCGTCCAAGAGATAGAGAATTGGGGGCAGTTCGAGGAAGCCCTGAAGAAAAGGCGTCTCATCTTTGCTCCTTGGTGTGAGGAGGCTGAAGTGGAGGAGGAAATCATAAAGCGCACCAATGGGCTTGAACCCATATCAAGGAAACACAGTGAGAAACACCACAACCCCACTAATGCAAGAGCAAAAAAGTTGGTAAATAACTTCCAATATTCTGCATTTATTAACTACCTTATTAGGTGAGGCACAAGCCTTGACTACTTACAAAAATTATACTGCATAATTAAGTATAACCAGTTTTTTACAAAAAGCAGTATACCAAAACCAAAAACACCTACTTAGATATATCTACTGGCGAGTCCAGTAACTCCAGGACTTTGCCAGCTTTCCTGAAGCAAAGCAAATAGTACCAAAGACAAAAACAAAATTAAATATTTGTCAACACAAGCAAACCAAAGACAAATATTCATATAAAAAACAAGAACATCACCTAGAACTACTGTGGAGGAAGAAATCATAAAGTGCACCAATGGGCTTGCTAAAAACTTTGGCACCCCTTTCTCTCAGCCTCCAATGGATCCAAGTGATGTTCTTGTTTTTTATATGAATATTTGTCTTTGGTTTGCTTGTGTTGACAAATATTTAATTTTGTTTTTTTGTCTTAGGTACTCTTTGCTTTGCTTCAGGAAAGCTGGCAAAGTCCTGAAGTTACTGGACTCGCCAGTAGATATATCTAAGTAGGTGTTTTTGGTTTTGATATACTGCTTTTTGTAAAAAACTGGTTATATTTAATTATGCAGTATAATTTTTGTAAGTAGTTAATGCTTGTGCCTCACCTGATACTGATGCAGGTAGTGAATTAATGCAGAATATTGGAAGTTGTTTACTAACTTTTTTGCTCTTGCATTAGTGGGGTTGTGGTGTGTCTCACTGTGCCTTCCTTGATATGTGTTCAAAATATACGAATGATAAAGATCAATTTTTGTGATATGTCTCTTTAGCAGCATTATTTTATATTTTATTGAACAAACGAAATAAATAGTACGAGTGAAACAAATGAATTGATTCTCCGTCTGGTTCTTATGGGAGAATCATAGGGCCAGACCTTTCTGGTCTCTGCAGGAGAATGGGCTACTGCTTTTCTCACCCTCTCCTTTTATTTGATTCTCTGAGTCATTTCGAGACTCTCTATCATCGATTATAAAGAAGTAAAACAATGTGACAATTCATGATTGTTTAAAGTTGACTGGTCAATGGGTATTAATGGGTTTTGTATTAACAATGTGACAATTCATGATTGTTTAAAGTTGACTGGTCAATGGGTAAATATTAATGGGTTTTGTATTTGACTGCATACTCTTTTTGTAACTAGCCTCAAAATATTGCTTATAGTTAATTAATGCAGTTGATTATATTTTTGTAACTAGTTAAGGCTCGTGCCTCACTGATACATCAACTATTTTTTTGCTTTTTGTATCATTTTACTGTTGGAATTATCTTATTATATAAACTTTGGTTTTCGAAGTTAGTAACTCAAGAGATCGCGACATGTATCATATTTATCGGTTATAGATTTTGACACGTGTCAAAAAAA
>OVAQ01000832.1:0-24283 GCA_900406345.1 Erysimum cheiri | reverse complement strand
GACTAATAGAGCTGTTGGAATATGCCATTTTTCTTGTAGTGAATCTTTCATTTATAGCGGAAACTCAATTTGGTACCAAACCAAAGACTAGAACTCTTCTTAAGAAATAAAGACATTAGGGTTCGTAGATTAAAGATATAGTTACGATACCTTTATACACTAAAAGAATCCTAACCTTATCACGTAAAGACAAATTTGAAATCAATGCCTATAAGATTATTAAAAAATCAATGATGATTAGTATTTATATAGGTTATGAGTATCACTTATAATGACTTACTATTTTTTAATAATTATTGAGTCACCAATATCAGCTGGTAATAATTCATCGGAGGATATGATATCTTTCAGGGTTCAGATCTGTTTCTGTGATATTATTGGAGAAAAGCATAAAAAAGTTTTTCGAGAGAATCATATGTATACACAATGATCCATAAGCAAAAATGGTTACGAGTGGTGAAAACCATTTCTTTTCATAATGTACAATAGAACATATATACATAGCTCAGAGCTCTGATTGCACGCACTTACACATGAAGTGTATATCTGAATCTTATATTATGGATAGACAAAATCGTATATGTAGATATTAGATACATTCATGTAAAGATATATGTAAAAAGTAATCTTATATGTTTGCAATAACGGTGATCAATCACAGAAAACTGCGAAACATGGAAGCAAATTAAAGATGAATTAGTACCAATCACCAAAACAAAGTCAGAATATTGCAGCATGCATAATCCTGACGTAACCAGACAAACAATTGTTGAGCTTGCAGGGTTTTTTTTTTGTGTGTCAAATATTTACTTTCCAAATGCGAACATCTGATGCTAAGTATTAAAAAAAAAAAATCATGTTTTTTTTAGTCTTAAGAAAGAAAAAAAGGGTCATGTTTCTTTTTCTATATTATAAAATTGATAAATAAAAGAAACACATTGGCGGTTGTTTCTAGATACAGGTCGTTGTCAAAGTTCAGTTAGGATAGAATCTAAGACAAGATCCTAAGCTAACTCTTTCAGCCAAAGCAAATCTATTACTTTCTGTTTCAGGAAACTTTCTTTTCTAATTTAATTCATATCTTACTATCACCGAAGAATATCTAATTTGTCCTTTTAATCGACCTCTTAAACACTGCTAGTTGCTGCAGATGTTATACTACAAAGTACAAACTCCCGAACATTAGTAGATATTTGTAGGCATCGTTACATAGTTAGATTCAGGTACTTTGATAACCATTTTTTCCCTCAATAACCAATTCTTTGTATAGTTAAATAAATGATGTGAGTTGATAACGTGATCCATTTACAGTCTTGGTGAGTTCCTTTCCTCAAGTATAATATTATATTATGTGACTACTGACTAATCTTTGAAGTGATTAAGGAAAGAAGGTGTGTGCGGCCATAATTTTATAGTACAGTATATATATTAGTATATGTTGGCGGTTTAATGAGCAGTCCAACAAAAATGTGCTACAATAAAAAGAAAATAGTAAAAGGAAAGTGAAAGGTCGGTAGATCACATCAGATTGTAATGATTTTATCAGATTAAGTTCATGATCAATGAGTATGGACCCATTTAAACGAACATTTCTACATAATTTTCTAAATTAACAAATTAGATTTGGTATACTAACAAATCTCATACAAAATTCTAATGATTACAATAAACATGACAGGCTTATTAGTTTGCAGATCGTTCTATTTTTTTCTTGTGGATAATAATTCTTTACGAGCCAGGGGTTTCTTTTCATCACTCGACTGAATTGAGATATTTTTTGCTATATGCCAAAAAAAAAGAAGAATATATTTTTGCTATATTGTTATAATTAATACATGGAATTAATATGTCTAGGGATCATAGGTTTTTTCAAATTCCTCAACAGATAAAAAAGATAGACCTTGGAGTCTTTGGACCAATATATGTATCATATTTTCAAGATATTGGCATGAGTAATATTGACAACCTTTTAATTCGTGGACGGTAAAGTGACAGCCTCCAAAAAAAACCGTGCGTCTAATGTGTCTATTACTTTTGTTCTCGTGCTTTAAGCATTTCACTTGTTAATCTAATTATTAGATCTCGTAAAAGTTTTAGATGAAATAAATAAATAAATATCACAGGGTATTGAACCGGCCAGCCAATAGTTAGGATGGAATCAAGTCATCAACGACTAATTTACAGTGGCGTCACTATCTTCTACAATTTTTAGTGGATATAAACACTACAGATAAGAAGTTCAATTAGGTTCAGTAGCACGTTGACCTCTGCTGGGTGAAAAAGGTCAAAAAGTAATATCGGTAACTTTTTTATTAAAACATGTTAAGTTACTAAACCCACTAATTACTGATAACGCTAATTATAATTAGTGAAGAGCACGCACTGATTGTGACCATCCATCCATCCATATATATATATATATAGTTTTTTTTTTTTTGTTGTTGATACCATATATACAGTTCAATGCACCATTATTTTATATGTGTTAAAACTGATAAAAGTATAATTCAACAAACTTTGATAATTTTGTAAATATGAAGAAAAAAAAAAACATTTGCTCGTGACATGATCTAACTATAGTAAAATCAATCTATACCTGACATATATAGTAAATCAGTCTTCGGAAAAACAGAGGGCATGCTTATATATGTTATGGTACTTCCTGATATATCCAAAATTAGTAACAACTGAAAGTCTGAAACCAAAGTGGAAAGAAACCAAACCTGTATATGCGCCATACACAAAAGACTTCGTAAATATGATTTTAATGGAAAAACATAGGGGTATCAAGTTATATACATTTATATTTATATTGAGAGTTAGCTAGAGACATTATGATTAGAGGAAAGGAAATTAGGGATCGAGGGACATTTATCATCAGAAAAAGTGAATGGTGTGAAAGGGTTTAGGGATTGATGGTCTTGGGATTTGAACAAAAGGCTCTCTCTCCCTCGCGTCATAGGCATGCATGTGAATCTGACTCCAAATCGAGTGCTCTTTGCCTTTTTCATTTTGGTAAACCAATAGTATTTGTTATAATTTCGATTTTTCTTGTTTTATATCCATTCCCCTCGATTTTCGTGTTTACCTATGTTAATAGTATTTTGGATTTTTCTGTGGACTAGGGTCAATGAGTTACTGAGATGACGTCACCTTAAGCCGAAAGGTGAGGTAAAAAAAACGACAGCCAACGGCTTTGGGTGGACCCGTACAAGCGGATATATCAGATGAGGAACAAATGATTAGTTATGTGATAGAAACAGTTCTGATTCTTACGTGTCTTATACTTATAATGACACGTGTTGAGGACGGCGCCACCAAACCAGACAATGGGAGCTGGATTGCTGGAGAAAGACTTAAGAACATATGAATCATATTCCTCTGTCTTACTCTTCTCCTTCTTCTTCTTCTGTTTTTTTATTTATTATAATGTTCATATATACACACGATTCCTGATGTTTTAATGGCCAATGTTCGTTCCTTTAGGTCTACTATAAATTATTTTAATCATTTAATCAAAAAAATATTTGAGATTGTGGTTTCGAGTGGATCTAGCTAGACTCACATTATAAAATTAGATGCGGTGGTAATGGTATATTGAGTGATATTTATATTAGGAATGTGGCCTAACTTATCCCAAAAGCTAGCTTATGAGTTAAGGATTGCCACATCTTTTATATATTACCCAAAGATCTTTATCCCAACCGATGTGAGACATTCTAATAATTTACGTAGTAATATATAAATGTACATGCGTGTAAATCCTTTCGAAGTTGATATGGTATATACTTAATAGTAATATCTATGGGTTATTGGGACATATTAAAACTAAGACACATTTCAGTCGCCAGATCCAGCAAATATATAACTTCTAAGAATATATATTTTCTATGGTTCATCTTTGGATTTACAAATAATTCAGTCCTTTTTAATTCTTGAATTGTGAACTTTCCGACCAGCCACTCACAGTCAACTATGTATATAATTTTTCACCGGGTTTTTATTACTGAAAATATCTTACATGGTATAAGAAAAAGTTCATATTTTTTTTTAAGTTACTCAAAACTCAAAAGCATAACAAGAACATTACAAAAGAAGTAATTTATATTATTTGGAATATAAAACTCTCAGCTATATCATATGTACTAGATAAAGGATTTTATCTTGTGTGATGTAATAACTAATAAGCAATAGACAAATAAAAAAAGGTTGGGTTGTGCAGTAACTGCCGGTAAAGTGGAGAAGATTGGAAAAACTTTAAACAAAAAATTGCGGTGAGAGAGAGAGAGAGAGAGAGAGACGCCGACCAAAAACAAGCCGTAGATGTCTATCCCACGCGCAATCAAACCCTTTCAATATTCATCTCCTTCTCCTTCTTCTTCTTCTCCTTCTTCTTATATAATCATTTTACACCCACATGTCACACACTTACCATATATATATAAATAAGCAAACTCACATAAATGCACATAAACCTATATATACAGTCTAAGATTCCTAGCTGGTCCATATGCATGTGATCTAATCAAAAGCCAAGCTCTCCTTGTCTTGCTATATTAACAATCATTTAGTCCACACCGGAGATTTCAATCTTCCTCTCCTTCTTCCTTTTGCTACTCTTCTTTTAGATCGTCCTTGTGAAAATCGCTTTCAGATAACGTATTATTTCCGACAAGCCTTTCGGCCAATCTATATTAGCTCGTAAGTGTCACCCCATTGTTCCTTTTAGAGTTTTTTTTCTTTACACATTACATGCATGAACCATGTTGATGCATCGGTGTTTCTGTTTTGCATTTTTCATCATATATAGTATGTGATCATCGTTTTGTATATGGGTAGGCTGTATGAAATTGTATGAAATTTTATATCTTGAATAGTATACATATGTGTGTGTGGTCCTGTAAACATTGACCCACAAATATTAAACCGGGGAATTGATCAATTTATGGTGGGGATTTCGGAAATCTATGTTTTTCTATGAAATTATTGTTTCTTGGAAATTAATTGCTGTTGCACCATTATAATTTATAATATATAGTAGTATAGGAATATAACTCAAGACAAGAGTGTGTAATACACTCAAAGGAACATCCACCTCAGTGACTTCCACCCGTCAAGCTTTTCGGCTCTATATATACCCTTTATATATCTTACATATACAAATAGATATATACAGTGCTTGTCTATTTTTAGTCTTATAGCACCACCTTATGTTATATTATATAGGACATATTATATAAACTTCTAATCTTTTCGTTTATAAGCATCGTTCGGTATGTAGAAGGTGAAACAAACCTTTAAACCTAATGTTTTTCTGAAATAAAAAAAAAATCCAAAACTTTATATAACTATCAAGCTTTTGTTATTCATTTTATCCTGTAAAATAGTAAGAGCTCCTCCATTGTTGGGTGGTCCCATGGAAATACATCATAACCATCATCAGCAACATATAATAGCGATAGCCTTAAGCTTAAAGATCCAAGCTTTTGGAAATAATATCTAGCTACATGTGAAATCATATATGTGTGTTACTGTGTTTGTATATTTATAGCTATATAATATATTATCGTGTGTGTCCGTGTGTAACATCACTATCATTACCCAACACACAGCTTTTGGAATTTCATTGGACCCAAGAGCCATCCGATCCCTTTCTTATAATTAAATATAACGAAGCTTGTAATAGGCTTTGGTTTTGGTCCCAAAAACAAAACTTTAAGGTTGTGCCTTGTTTGTCTAAGGTTTTCGCAATACCTTCCAAAAAGACACGCTTCTGTTTATATACAATACATTTCCTTCATATCATTCTCTTCTCTTCCATTTCTCAATTTCGTTTCTTACTCATTTCTCTAACAATATTTTTTTCAAATTAAATACGTTTGTAGGATTATCGTGGATGGATAATATAATGCAATCGTCAATGCCACCGGGATTCCGATTTCATCCGACAGAGGAAGAGCTTGTGGGTTATTACCTAGATAGGAAGATCAATTCAATGAAGAGTGCTTTAGATGTCATTGTAGAGATTGATCTCTACAAGATGGAGCCATGGGATATACAAGGTAATCAACGTGGGTTATTTTTTTTTGTATATATATAATGATTATCATTAATTAATATTTTGCATGGAATGGCAGTAAATTGTCTACTTATGATATGATTTTCGAAAACCAATAACATGCGATGAACTTGGCATGCGAAGTGAATGAGAGAGCCTACTTTCTTTGACTTGTAAGATTCATAAACGGAGTGTGAAAAGAATATTGCAAAGAAAAATTAAGAGATGTAGTACAATCATAAATCATAATACCTCTTTTGAAATTAAACCAGTTGATTTTTTTTTTTTATGTTGAAAATGGGAGAGTATAATCATATCATATTATCCCAAATAACAATTCACCACATAAGTTTTCAATCTCTTCTTTTTCACTTTGAACTCAATTTCCTATTATTTTGTGATGTAAGAAAATTATGACACTAGCTAATATTAATTTGGTGTTACATTATATTGCAGCGAGGTGCAAACTAGGGTATGAAGAGCAAAACGAGTGGTACTTCTTTAGCCACAAGGATAGGAAGTATCCGACCGGGACTAGGACCAATAGAGCCACCGCGGCCGGGTTCTGGAAAGCCACCGGTAGAGACAAGGCGGTGCTTTCAAAGAACAGTGTCATAGGAATGCGGAAGACACTTGTCTACTACAAGGGTCGAGCTCCTAATGGAAGAAAATCTGATTGGATCATGCACGAATACCGCCTCCAAAATTCCGAGCTTGCGCCGGTTCAGGTACACATTTAAAGTACTAATAAACAGTACAATTATCATTTCATATAAACCTAACTCTAATACTATATTGAAATCGAAGAAGATGTCACAATGTTCAACTATCGATCCAATAATGTTATAACGACCAAACTTAGCCGGCCGGACTAAAACAAGTACTTGTTATCTTATAAATAACTTTATATGTCTGTAAACTATATATAGGAAGAAGGCTGGGTGGTGTGTCGAGCATTCAGGAAGCCGATTCCAAACCAGAGGCCATTAGGATACGAGCCATGGCAGAACCAGCTCTACCACGTCGATAATAGTAACAACTACTCATCTTCAGTGACAATGAACACGAGTCATCATATCGGTGCATCTTCATCGAGCCATAACCTTAATCAAATGCTCATGAGCAATAGCCACTACAATCCTAATCATGTATCCTCATCGATGCATCAATATGGCAACATCGAGCTCCCGCAGCTGGACAGCCCGAGCTTGTCGCCAAGTCTAGGGACAAATAAAGATCAGAACGAGAGTTTCGAGCAAGAAGAAGAGAAGAGCTTCAACTGTGTGGATTGGAGAACACTAGATAGCTTGCTTGAGACGCAAGTTACACATCCACAAAACCCTAATGTTCTTATGTCTTCGTTCGGAACTCAGTCGTATAATCCGGCGCCAAGCTTCCCTTCCATGCATCAAAACTATAATGAGGTCGAGGCTAGTATTCATCATTCTCTTGAATGCTTCCCTGACTCGTAATTAAAAGAATATCTCTTATATTGATTTGTATCTTATGATTTAATTGTTCCATTTGGAAAATAACATTTATAACTGTCTATTTGTAAAAGAATGTTGTGTTTATTACGTAGAAATGTGTTGCTGAATTTCACAAAAGGAGGAATTTTTTTTAATTAGCCCATGCATGGAGTTTTCTGTATTCATTTTTTATTTCGTTGTCCGAATTTGTAACTCATATCCATTCTACCCCCATTAATTAATTTTTTTATAATAATTATACCTCCACAATGCACAACAGATATATGGTGGCCTTGTGTTCAATTTTACTAGAGTCCTACAATTTTTGGGAATATAAAAAAGGATACAAGATGGTGTTAAAAGAGCTTGTCTGTTTAGAGACTCCTAAGGTTCATACCTCGATACATGGCAACAATTACAGATGTATTTGTTTGACAACAATTACAGATGTTGTTTACATGTGAAGAGATGAAATCTTCTTAGGAGTCTAGGAAGATTAAAGCCCAAACTTTACACTTTCTGGAGTTTAGCCCAACCAAAAAAAATTTAATGAAAATTGGTCGAAAAACCTCTCACAGACTCAGAGGTTTCGATGCTGGAAGTTAAGTCAAACCCTCTAGTCGGTATAGAAGTTTTGAAAAGCCACCGTCAACTTCCTCCAACTCCCATGGTGAAGAGGGAAAAAGCTAATGACAACACGTTTTCCGTTAAAATATTTTTTTAGCTTCTTTTTTTCTTCTTTGTACGTTAATCTGAAGAACCAATAACGTGAATCGATTTGTTTTGGTATTTAGGGTTCATCACTGTGAAATTGAAATGCCATTGAATCTCTGCAAAATTAGCGAAAATCTCTTAGATCCAATATTCTAATTTCCCTCTGATTCGTTTTCGGAGATCGAATTTCAGATCGGTGTTGTTGCATTTTGGTGATGGCTCCAACACGGATTCTAACCAGAGACGAAGAGCTTGGTGCGATATCTGATGATGATGATTCGCCATCGGGAAAGCGATCTAAACCCGATCGTTTCCCTCTTAGCCGGTGGGAACTCGCCGTTTCTCTCGGCGTCTTCCTCGTCTTCTCCTCTGGTCTCTGTTGCATCTATATGACCATGCCTGCTGCTGAATTTGGCAAGCTCAAACTTCCAAGAAGCATCGCTGATCTCCGTTTGCTCAAGTATGAAATTCTTATCCTACGATTCAATTTGTGTAGCGTAATTGGAGAATTTATTGATTAGGATGCAAAGGATAGTTGAATTTGATCCAATTTTGAGCTTCATGTATATAGATGATAGTGTTCATATGGAATTAACAAATCTGTGATTTTGTTTGTTGTTTCAGAGATAATCTAGCAAACTATGCGAATGAGTACCCGACGCAGTTCGTTTTAGGGTATTGTGCGACCTACATTTTTATGCAGACCTTCATGATTCCAGGGACCATCTTCATGTCATTATTAGCTGGAGCTCTCTTTGGGGTATTCAAAGGTGTTTTCTTAGTTGTTTTCAATGCAACTGCAGGAGCTACTTCGTGTTTCTTTTTGTCGAAATTGATCGGCCGGCCATTGATTACTTGGCTATGGCCTGACAAATTAAGATTCTTTCAGGCAGAGGTGAACTTCTCTCATGTTCTCCCTTTGTTCTCTTGTTGTGAAAATGAATGATCTTATGAGAGTTCTTTACTTGGTACTGATTAAGTTGTGGTTTTATGTTTCAGATTACTAAGCGTAGAGATAAGCTTCTGAACTATATGTTGTTTCTGAGGATAACACCAACTCTGCCAAATCTTTTTATCAATTTGGCTTCTCCAATTGTCGATGTACCTTTCCATGTCTTCTTTTTGGCGACATTGATTGGTCTCATCCCCGCAGCTTATATAACCGTCAGAGTAAGCCCTTTTGCTCCTTCTCCATCTTTCCTTTTAATTTCCTTTAGTGATATGCTATATCATTCAAGATTATACTGTTTTATTACTTTGCGGCATCTTCTTATCGTTGTGAGCAGAGCTTAATTCTGGTTCCTTTTTATTGCAGGCTGGCCTTGCTATTGGAGATCTCAAATCGGTGAAAGATCTGTATGATTTCAAGACATTATCAGTGCTTTTCCTCATCGGGTTTATCTCCATTCTTCCAACGATACTGAAAAGAAAGAAGATATACGAATAGGCAAGGAGAAGTATCTTTACAATACACAGGCTTAACCTTCAATGCCATACAGAGGACAAGAATACACTTAACTTGTTAGAGAACACAACAGAACAGAAATGTTGATTCGTTTACTTGGCACTTTTCGTAACGATTCGTTAATAGTTTTTTTATATAATTTTTTTGTCGTATTTGTTTCTATATGAGAGTAGAAGTTGAGGAGAGATTACAGAAGCAATACAATTTTTTGTTACCTCGATTTCACAAGACTAGAGACCATCAAGTGTTTTGGTTCCGGATTGTCGTTATTATATATCTTTTCAGGATTAAATAAGAAATAGGAGTAGAAGAAACTTTTTCTTAGAATAATATATTGAAGAAACTCAAGTCTCAACAACACAGAACAACTCGATGCAAAGCAACTTCATGACATTATTTTAGTTAGATACATACTAGATCCCAAGTCACAACATTACAACAACAGACTAGTTTCTGTAAAGCAACAAGTTTAGTTCAGAAGTTGAATACACAAAGTCAAGTTAGGTCAACTTGAAACCACCACCACCAACAGGTTTGTGCAGCTGATAAGTCTGGCTTGGCACAACTTGAATCACACCTGGTTGTTCTGCAACATCCAAATCCCCAAAAGCAAATGATAAAAAAAGGAACACGAAAAAAAGAAGAAGCACTAATCAAGTTGAGACCATCTTGTTTTTCTTAAGCCTACATACTCAAACCGTGCATTCATGACTAATACGACTCTTTTTTTTACAGGTTTGAAATCTCATCCCCTTATCTTAACCTGATGGAAACATTGAAATATCACAACAATTTAAGCAGGATGGTATCAGGGAACATTTTGTGAACTTAGACGAAAAAGGGATATTACATAAACCCTCGTCACAACTGGATCTACCTAAGTAATTACACATTGTATCAGTCGATTCCATAATCACAACCAAATAAATACATAATCCAACTAACGTTGTATTTTCACAATTCGAATCAAACAAAGAGGCTACTAGATTCTTCTGCATTCATCAGGTTCAAATTCTTTCAAAGTTACAAGTATGTGCAAGAACCAACGAGAAATCAAATGAAAAAAAAATAAAAAAAAACGTACTGGATATTTCAGCGACTTGCTCAGGTGTGAGCTTAGCTGAAAAGCCAGAAGCAGCTTCCTTGTAACTGTAAATCAGAGCATCGTTTGCAGCTTCCTCACTGAATAATCAAACAGCATAAGAACAAACACACAATCCATTAATATTTCTTACGCATCTAGATATAATCAATGTTGAAACAATCAAAGCGATAAACATAGAGAGACAATCAAAATCAAAACAAAAAATATCATCTCCAAATGAAAAATCCAGATAAGCAAAAACCCTAAATCAAAGCGATCACATCCGATTGATCCAGAATTGATCTCTTTCTCGCGGAAATTGAGAGTGAATTTGATTACAGACCTGCCGAGAGCAGAGGAAAGGGTACGGAGATGATAGGTCTTGGGTTCCTCATCGGTGGGTTTCTCGGTGTAGATGATGTGAACCTTCGCTTCGGACGATGCCGTTGCTTCTCCAGTAGATTCAGCCATGACGATCGAAGCGAGGAGCGATGAGAAGAAGACGAAGACGACGAGGCTCAGGTTCAGATAGACTCTTCTTTCACCAGCAAATGTTTGCATTTCTCTCTTTTACGGAATTTTGGGAATTTCAATTTTAAAGACAAAGGTTCAAAACGCGTGACCTGACATTTCCATTTTATCTAACACTTTAAACCGCCTCAGAACGGACGGTCTCAAATGATTAATCCACAATCTGACGGCTGAGTGTTGTCGGCATGTAAATAGTACTCATTTTTATTCGTTTTATTTTTTCTATAACTAGATTAGGATCCGCGTATACGCGGGTTTAAAATTAAAATTTTAATAACTCGTGTAAAATTTAAAGTAAAAGCTAAAAAACAAAATTTGAAGTTCCATAAAAAAAATTATGAATTAATTAATTTAAATATTCAGTATATTAATTATTTAAACCTTTCTAATACAAATGTTAATTAATACATTTTTTCAAATTTAATAGATTTTATTGTTTACATACTATAATTAAATTTAATTACGTATCATAATACATATACTATATTTAATCAGTTTAATTTTTTTAACCCTCTCTACAATTTATAATCTGTAGAAATATAAATAAATATGAGAAATTGAGATTTATAGAACTAAAAAATTGAAAAAAGTTTGATGAGCTATTATACGTTAAAAAAAAGTTTTATTCTTCATCCGATCAAATTAATCCTATTTCAAAATTTTACATATTTATCCGATAAAATCAATCATTACACATCAACCTACTGAACATTGACCAAATAATTCGTATATTATCAAAACATGTAGAACCATACAAAAAATGTTACATTTAAATTAAAACTTACATGCTCACACGATAGTCATATCAAGCGTCTTTAGATCATCACATCTAAAAACCATTAGTACACTAAACAAAATTCATCAAACTAAAAACAAAAATATTATACGTTAAAAAATAAGTTCACATGTTCTTTTGATGAAATTAATCATATGATATCCACCTACTGAACGTTAACAATATAATTAGACAGTAATACTTGAAACATATATACCAATACCAAAAGAATTAAGTTTTGATTAAAACTAATGTTATCATATGATAATATATTTAAACGAATTAGTTAAAATATCATCCAAATCTTCATGCATCGATCAATATGAATGTCTCTACACACCTAAAACCTATAATCATAATAAATACAAATATTTATCAATAGAACAAAGTTGAATCAACAATGATGTTTTTAATAAAATTATTTTGTTTGGTAAGAAAAATAGAGATCATGGTGAGTATTTACAATTCGTTTTTCTTTTAGGAATATTATTATTTTTTTAATTATGTAACCTTTTTTTTTAGAAGTAGTAATCTAACTATATGAAAAATATACGTATAATTTTCTTATGATTATTTTTTTATATTAAAATAATTATTTAAACTTATAATTTTCTTCTAATCATCTATTTATATTTTTAAAATTATTAAAATTATAGTCTTATTATAATTATCTACTTGTTTCTTTAAAATTTTCTTACAATTTTTTTAAAATTATTTAAGTTAGAATTTTCTGAACATTATTTTTTCACACTTTTAAATTTATTTACGTTTTATTTTTTCTCATAATTATCTTCTTCTATTTTTAAAACTTTAAAAAACAAAATATTTTTTTTGACACGTGTCAAAATATCAAACCGATAATATGACATGTGTCACGATCTCGTGAGTTAGTAACTTCGAAAACCCAACTTTATATAATAAGATTCCACAAATTTCCTAATTACCCTGTTTGCCAAGTGCCAAGTGCCAATTTATCTTTTAAAGAAATCATGAATCAGTCAATTATCTTTTTGTTTTATTGATTATCACTGATTTTCTGAAATATATACTACTAATTGCCAGCCTTTTTTTGTGAACATATATTTATTATTAAAACTTTTATAGAAGAAAATTAATTTTATGGTAGTTCATATTTATGGTTTTTTTTCTTTCTTTATACATATGTTAGAGCTCATACATGTTTTTCCAATTAAGAATTATATATTTCTATGCACAGAATTTCAGTTTTTTAAGATGAAAAAGTCAATTAAAACAAATAATATATATTTAGATTTGTGTGACCATTTTCTACTTATGTTATTTATTGTTCTCTAATAACTTTTTTAGAAAAGAAATTTTAATTAATTGAAAAGAAAAGTTGTGAATGTATCTCAAATTTTTTTGTAGTTGGAAATTAAATTTCTATATTATAATAACAAATCATAAATAAATAAACTAAAAAGCTAATAACTTTGAATAGGGTGTTGGATGTCTTTTTGAAAATTAGCCAAATTCCAGAGAATCCAGACAAGAGTTGGGGTTCACCACACTTCAGATTATAAACAGTAAAAAAGTATCGAAAACAATAAGGCGTAAACAAGCCCATGGGCCATAAACATGACTCAACTCGTCAATCGGCCCAGTCAAATGGTTTTTTCTTTTTCTTAACCACACGTCTAGCTAAAAGAAAAATGTGATAGGTAAAATATACATTTTTATTATAAATCAACTAAAAATACTTGTCATTTTCATTTTCACATGTTAAAAACTGGAACCATCGAACAAATTAAACCCCCTAACCCGTCGCCACAACTAACGACAGCTTAATATTCCGAATTAAAGCCTAAAAATTAAATTTACCCACTCATTATTTATTTTAATTTTTCTCCCCTCTCACTTTATTAATGTTTAATACGTCTCAAGGCTAGATACGCCAATACTCTATACCCAACAAACATCAAAAACAAAACGCCAACGCTAGTCCACTGGCCAATGTCTCCGATCACTTCCTCCTCCACAAACCGGCATCCAGCTGTTGTCGCTGCAGACGCTCCTTGCGTACCCTTCGACTCGCATCCTAACATCCGCAGTATCTCTTCCGCATTTCCGTACTGGACCGCGACTAAAAGACGGTAGCAATAAAACGTCGTGGAAATGTATTTCATCCACACCATTCCGGATGGCACTTTGTTGACGTAGTAACCGCCAGTTAACACAAACGCTAGCATTGTCACGGTCACGATTGTAGACGCTTTTTTAGCGTCCATTATCACTGCACCGAGGGCAAGTCCGAGTCCTTGGGATGCTAAAACATATAGTAAGAGCACGGACAGGGTGAGAAGGAACGGGACTATCCCAGGACGTAGATCGACCATCCAGTAAGTTAGTGTCAAGAACGCGGCCGGAAGAACGAGCTCCATGGAAAGCGATCCGAGCACATGGGCCATGAAGTAAGAAGAGAGTGTGTACATACCGGATGCTCGTTCTCTAGTGAAAATCGCGCGTTCTTGCGGAAATGTGAAGACCGCATTAAATGATGGAGTTACTCCCCAAAAGATGGATATGTAGAAGAGTAAGCCCAATCGGTCCTGTAACAACATTGTTATTAGGAAAATTGCCAAACTAAACCAAAAAAAATAATTATTTTTTCGTAATATGTCATTAACAATGGTTTGATACTTACATGAATGTCACGATAGTCGGAGTGCCACCACATGAGGCTGCAGAGCACCGAAGCCGCTGTAACTTGGAAAACGCGAAGTGCGTCGAAGGATTCGTGACGCCGTTCTTTTAGAATTCTGTGGAGGAGAATGCAGAGTTGGCTGAACCATGTTGTGATACCAGCCGTTATTCTACCGGCGTTCACTCGCGTTTTCACAAAACGCGCGTTCTCTTGAGGAAAATGTGACGCGTCGATGCAAGTTTTGACTTGCGGGGCCAACAATGTATCGTAAGCCGAGGCCAGCGTTTGTCTCACGTTTGGCTTTTCCCGTTCCGTTACACCGTCAGTCTGACAAACTCCTGCATTATTAGAAAAATCAATCAGCTTAGAGATAAATTTAGCGCAAAAAATTCTTTAAACAACAGAAAATATTCATGCTTTTGCTAACTACTCGTGACATTAACATATTCTATCATGACTCGCCACTCGAATAATAAATTAATTATCCAAAATATCCTAGCGGTTAATTAATTAATCTACCAATCAGATTATATTTATATACTAATGAAAAAGAACCACTCAAGTTATCATCCAAATAGGCGAAAGTTAATAGGCCAATTAAATATTTATTTAATTATCCTAATTATAAAAAGAAAAAGACAATTTCAAAGTGGCATTGAACCGAACAGGGGTAAGAGTGAATCAGCCAGTCGTGTTCTTTGAACCGACCAAACAACTATATTTAAACAGGTTTTGACACTACATTGGACCCATTTTTTTATTAATCAAACAAAAGTAAACATCTTTAAATTAATAAATTAGCTAATTAATAAGTAATGGAGATCTGTTTTGCAGTAAAGCAGACCAATCAAGGTGGAGTGGCGAGAGAGTCCACCCAAGAAAGCATAAGGTCGCCACTACGATTCTTAATTTAGCTTCTTCATCGGTTCCAAAAAAAAATTAAATGGAAAAAGTTTTGAGCATCAAATAATCTATTTGAATTTAACTTTTCCTAAGATAAGCTTATGCAAAAGAAGGTGAACTGAATTTCCTAACACGTGTTAAGCTTTTCTTAATAGGATTATCAACACGATTAAAACTGAATTTTGTGGGAACAAAAGTTAGAGAAAGTCACTAAATAAATGAACAATGCATAGTCAAATACTCGACAAGTGTAATCATCAAATGTCATAAGCCAGCTTTTGAAAAAGCAATAATTTTGGAATAGAAAATTTAATTCTGTTGTTCTTTTCTTTCAAATTGATCAATAAGTTAGGGCAAGTGGAGTTTACTGTTGTAATTTGACGTTGAAAGCAATATTTGACATTTCCTGATGAAAAATAGCAAAAATGTTTTTATTTTCCTTTTTCTTTTCTTTTTTAAAAAAATGTTTTTTTTTTCTTTTTCAATAATGAAATAATTAGTCAAAGAAGATTCTTGCTTAGTAGATCATGTGATTGTCAACTTTCACCCACGGAACATCACATACATGCACACACATCACATACATGTGGAAGGTTGGTTCAATAAAATGAGATTTTTCTTTTCTCAAAGATAATAATACAAAGAAAGATTGAATGTGAAGCATATGGTTCGTGGAGACAAAGAACTTAATACCCACCAAATTATTAAATTAAATCTAATAGTATTTTTATGTGGGAGTATATGCCATCGTGCGCAACAAACTATTTGTATGTGCCATTTTTATTCCCCCATCCGATTAATGCCTTCTTACTCTACCTATGGCGTCACCAAGATATACATACCATGTGCGTCCATGTACGTTATGAGAAGATTTGCCCTAATTAATATACACCTATCAGAAAAGAATAGTCAACGACGAAGACATGAGATTTGTTTGGTCTTGTGTAACTCTAATTAACAATCCCCCAAAAAAAACATTAAGTCATGCAAGTGTATCTGTGTGTGATGCATGTGCCTAGCTATCTATCTATATGGACCATGAATGAATGAATATTATCATCAGTGCACCAATTACTGAATGGCCAAACGAACATAAGTTTGGCCCACATTTTCAAATCATGTATATGCCTAAACTGTCAAAAGTCTCGTACTACTATTCGGTACTTACTTCCTTGTTTAAGAATAAGCAAGGACGAATTGGAATAAATTAACGTGACCTAAGGATATGTCTCTTTATTTAGATTTAAGATCGTAAATTAGTCCTTTTATATTTCCTATGTGAAATAATGGTTACTATTGTTTATTGCTAATAGAAAAGTAGTTGACTATGAAGTAATGCAAATGCCCATGAAGATTTTCTTGTAATCACAATGAGACTCGAAAAACATTGAAACTGAAGAGTGTATGAATATTCCAATTCCCAAAGCATAGAAGTTATTGCTTCGATGAGGATCGAGAGAAGGAGAGTAAACACCACGCGCTAGATGCGTGAGTGTAATTAGGTTCCCTAAGGCGGTTACCCAGTAAAGTGAAAAGTTTCCCGAATCAAGGATGCGTGGAAATACGGAAGTGCGGACAATCAAAATCACGCGCCTCAGTCGACGCGTGGAGATCAAATGCCACACCAAAAGAATACAATAAAGAAAGAGTGTGAGAAGACTGCTTTGATGATAACAGCTTAAAAGGAGGTTGTTTTTAAAACTTGGCTGAAAAAAGAGAATAAGAATTATTGGAAAGAAAACAGAAAAAGATAAAGAGATAAAATAAAAAAGTTTGGATAGTGCAAAAGAAAGAAGAACTAATTTTTGAAAAAGTTGGATAAAGAGGAAACAGAAAACACAATGGCCAGGGCTAAAACCATACGTCATCTTCTAATTCGGGAGACACGTGGTCTTTTACCATAAACCCGTTTTTAAAGACAAAATAAAGATCAATTTTCTTCTGTTTTATTATCTCCCAAAAAAACTAAAAACAAAAAGCATGGTTTAATAGTGTAAATGTGCAATGTGATAAGGTTTTATATAAAAGCAGGGAATAACATTTATTCAGATGATATAATATGCCAAAAATTTAGACCCGAAAATCTGTGGCATACATATCATACTCGAAAAGAGAGAAAGAAAGACATAACACGTATTCATATTGCCCATAATTATTAAGATCGAAAAGCCAACCCTCAATTATCAACTTTTGAATAAACAATTACTGGAAAAAAACGGTGAGAAAAAAAGGATGCTATATTAGTGCCTTTACCATAAATGATGTATATATCTATATTAATATAATGCTAGAACCGTACTAACGTAATAATTAAAGATTAGCCCTTGTTTAACTTAGCTATAAACAAGTTGTTAAATTTAGAGCCACGGCGACGACCAGCGTCAACGAGGGACACATCAAAACTTGGATTTGTATAGCTCTCATCGCACGTCGGCGATAACGATCATAAATATGCATTTATTACTCTCTTTTTTGGGGGTTGAGTTGTTATTTTCATAGTATTTTTCTATACAAATATCTACCCTCTCCACATGAGTATATATGCATGGTTACAGTTTCAAAGATCCATATTATACGTACACATATACATTTAAGTTAAGATGCTTTTATTTTTACGTTGAAAAAGAGGATGAGCTCATTTTTCTAAGTTTTTTTTTATCATATCATCAGTCAATTCATGTAAGAGTACTTCGTTGGTCTAATCATGTAGTAAGATACTCCCGTATCTGTTTTTTCAATCACAGAATGATTGTCTATTCTAATTATAGTTTGTTAATAATCGTGTTAGTACAGTACTACATGTATGGTTTATTTTTTCATAAAAAATACTATGAAATAAAATAAATTAATTAAATTTTAAAATTAGATTTTTTGATGAAATGTGAACATACCGTTAGCAAGATCAAGAAGAAAGTCCGCCGGATTCATTGGAAACGCCGGCGAGAATCCGACGGATTCAAAGTAAGCCATGGCGTCTCTTCCTTTTCCGACGAACAAACACTTTCCTTCACTCAAAAGAAGCACAGTATCAAACATCTGAAACACACGGCTCGAAGGCTGATGAATGGACGTAACCACCGTCTTTCCTTTCCCATGAGCCAATCCAGCAAGGGTCTGAACAAGCCTTAGAGCCGCCGTAGCATCAAGCCCCGAGGTTGGCTCATCAAGAACCAAAAGACTCGGATTAATAAGCAACTCATGAGCGATACTCACTCGTTTCCTTTCTCCACCAGAGATCCCTCTAATGAAAGTGTTTCCAACGACTGTGTTCTCGCATTTCGCTAAACCGAGCTCCGTTATAACCGACTCAGCGGCTCTTATCTTATCGTCCCTGGTTAGACTCTGAGGGAGACGAAGCAAGGCGACGAAAACTAAGGTTTCACGTACGGTTAAGTGAGGGTAGAGAAGATCGTCTTGTGCGACGAATCCGGTGCGTTTTAATGTCTGTTTTGTTATTTTACCGTCGTTTATGAGTATTTTTCCGGTGAGGTTTGATCCATGGAGTCTCCCTGAAACCGCGTTTAGTAACGTCGATTTGCCACTTCCCGATGGTCCAAGAACGGCCATAAACTCGCCGGGTGATATCATCCCGGTGACTCCACTAAGTATCGTCCTCTCCTCCGTCGATCTTGTCTCATCGGACGGTTTGTGTTTTAGTCCCAATATCCTCTTGATATTACAAGAATCGTTACTCATGCCATGGATCTTGACTCGGTAACACACATCGACGAACTAATTCAAGAAACAGTAAAAAAAAGAGTCAAGAACAGAGTCAAAACGAGTCAACAATGATTTTTTTAATATATACTGTAGTGACAAAAAATCTAGCGGTTTAAAATTCAAAAAATTGGAATTAAAAGGTAAAAATCTGGGTTACCTTGAGGGTGATTGGGAAACAAGGAGAAGACGATGAAAATAATGAGCGAGGATCACGAGGATCTTGAGAGAGACGAGGAGATGAATCTGGACCGTTCATTTGATTTTCAACGCCGTCAAAGCCTGACATTTAGTCCTTCCTTTGTAAAATTCAGACGGAAAAATTAAACGGAGTTAAACTCAGAGAGAGAGGTGAGAATGGAGAAGACTGAAGATCGGGGGGTGAGATGGTGAGAGCTGTATTTAAGGAGAAGAGTGGAACGTGTAGCAAGTGGGTGCCACGTCAGCATACTAATGGTCATTGAGAAAATAACACGTGGCAAAACGCATAATGCCAGCTGGCCACTGCTGAAAGGAATAAAAGTGTTTTTAATTTTTTTCTTACTTTCTTTCTTTTTCTGCTTTGTAGTGTTAATTTCCCACTTTAATTTCTCTTTTTTTCCAGCCTTTCTTTTTTCGGATTGTTATTTTTTCTTTTTGTCCAATTTTACAGAATTTCAATTAATGTTTTCCACTATAATTGAGAAGAGAATCCACCTGATATTTTCTGTTTTTGAAAAAAGGAAAGACATATTTAGAAGATGATTGAGATTGATTATCACAATGGTGCAAATACTTTATTTAGTGTTCGCTGTTTATTTCCTTTCTATTTTAGTACTATGTAATTACCCACATAATGCATGTGTGTTACTTTTAAAATATTTTATATTAACTTAAAAAATTTAGATGATATATAATTTAAAACAATATCTAAATATTTTATCTTCTAATAATTATAAAATGAAAAGCTATCAAAACCATTACTTTTTAGTGTAACCCCAACAAATGTCTCTGCCTAAAATATTTTGTCACTTAAACTATGCACTCTTTAGTATACAAAATCTCAATTATATATAAGTAAATCATGTGTATCAATATAATTTAAAACTACCTAAATATATTATATAATTTTTTACTTTCTCTTTTCATATCAAGTATCGTTTTGGATATAAATGTTTTTTCTTCAAAATNGCTAATGAAAAAAAATTGTGTAATATATTAATAAATGGTAAAACTAAAAAAATTAATTATTTTTTTAATATGTGTGAAAAAACTTTAGCCCATATTTATAATAAAACAAAGTAATAATTCAAAAGGCAAAACTCTCAAACCATTGATTCTTTTTGTAACCCCAACAAATGTCTCTCTTTACTACTTCCTCAGTTTTATATTAAGTGTTGTTTTAAATATAAAATTATTATTTTAAAATGGAGGAAGTAATAATTATAAAATGCAAAACTTTCAAACCATTAATTCTTTATGTAACCCAACAAATATCTCTCTTTATTACTTTTACTGTTTAATACTATTAGATAGAGTTAATTTCTTAATTTTAATTTAATTACATTAATTGATTTTACATTTTAATAGTAGAAGATATTAAAGACTTTAGATGGCAAAATATAGTATATGTCTTGGAGGAAAATATTGGATAACTTTCTCCCTCGTCAATTCTCTTTTCGTTATATAGATGTATGTGCTGGCTTTTTCTTGTCCGGACAATTTCTCAAACATGATGTCTTCTTATTAGAATTTTGAATCGAATCTCACTTTTTTGTATATGCGATATTTGTTTGGACTTAGGCTATGTTACCATGTATTTTTGTATATATAATTCAGAAACAGTGTTAATATTGGAGATGTTTCAAATTACATAAGTTTTTTTTTTTGCTATTCGGTTATATTGTAGGTGACTAGTACTGAACGTAAAATGAGATTTTCAAAACTACTTTTAAGATTNTTTGGACTTAATAGGCTATGTTACCATGTATTTTTGTATATATAATTCATAAACAGTGTTAATATTGGAGATGTTTCAAATTACATAAGTTTTTTTTTTTGCTATTCGGTTATATTGTAGGTGACTACTGAACGTAAAATGAGATTTTCAAAACTACTTTTAAGATTTTTTTTGCCTTGAAAACAAAATGTTGCGGTGTTGATTTATGCGGCTGCTGCAATTTAACTTTTTATTTACACAGTTGATTACTTCTAAAATGGAAAATAAAAACTTTATAAAACGTGTTACAGTGAAACGAAAATTTCGAATATGACAACCACAAATTTAAACGTCAGACTTAACTCAACATTTACAAGTCGTGACTCAGAGGAAGGAAAGAAACTTATGNGCGTGACTCAGGGGAAGGAAATAAAACTTATCGATCGCTTAGAACCGCGTGTTGCTTAGACGGATAATTCAATTATGGTCCGTACGAACATATAGCACGATCAGGATAAAGATATGCACACACAAGAATAAATGTAGCTGTATTAATGTTATGCGTGGCTCAATATGACAAAACATGTGTAGTAGCTGTCTNATAGCTGTCTTCCGAATATTTTATAACCAGCCTTCTTTTGTTGTTAATTTTGTGATAAGCTAAAACGTATGTGCATCTTGTGCATGGTCATTCTAATCGGTTAAATACATTCACATTCATTGTTACGTGAATGTTTATATTCATTCGCGTAACAAAAATGTATATTGCTGTAAGTTCTATATTCGTGTAAACATTGTATCTACTATCTAGGGAAGAAGACGTGCATTTACGGGGATGTACGGTGGTGCGTTTCAGAGCCGTCACGACATCGTTTTGAAGACCGTTCTCATCATATTCTTTTGCTATGGAAAATATCCCCGACTGAGTCTGAGGCTCTGAGCGTTGACCGTGACGTGACTGTAATTGTACAAATTAATCATAACTCTCAATCTCTCCCAAAAGTCAAAGAGTGTATGTACGTATGAAGATAAAACGAAAACCAGATTTCTCGGGATCGTAATATATAATATTAGCCTTTCGTCAGAGAAACAATCACATAAAAAAGCACAAACAATGAATGGCTTAGATCAGTTTGAGAGATTATTGCTTCATAGTTTCAACGGTGGGTCCGACCCTAAAGTGACGACGGCGACGCGTGTCACACGCACGTGATGACCCACTCAACACTGTCCTTTCTTTTCTCAACTCAGATCCAATTTTTTTTCGTGTCATTCATGATTCATCACTCTCTATGTGCATGACTGTGCTGCTTAGATTTCCTTTCTTCGAATATGGGTTTTCTTCAGACCACATTCAACGACGGGGCGTGGATATAACACGGTGTGTTGATAAAAAGAGGTGTAGAAAATGGAATTCATGTTTAATATATAGTGTACAGAGAATTTGGACCACATGATCCACTTATATGGCCATGACGAACGACCACCGAGCATCCCCCTTCTTCCAATTTTCTTTTTGAACACACTTTATCGTATGATGACAATTACGTCACGGCAGTATAAATTAAATTTGGATTCTTTTATTCAATACGGTTTCTCTGTTAGTCTGTTTTAGTTTCTTTCCTAAATATAGGACTCTGTATTTTACTCAATTAAGTATTTGTTGAAAGAAAAAGGTCTCCTCTACGGTCTACCCTCTCCATTTTCTCTTCACTACAATTAAATGTTTTTCTATTTATAAGGAAAAAGTTAAGATGCAATAATGACTAGCAATTAAAATTTTTGAAATTAAAATAGTTGTCAATTTGATTTCGTAAAAGTCCGGTAATTTATTTCTTAAGAATTTGTTGGACTATAATTAAAAATTGACATCCACGACAAAAAAGTAAATAAAATGTACAATGAATCTCGACCGAAAACTGTATAACGAACCCACTGAGAAAATTCAGATTAGAAAAGATAATGGGCTATGTAACCGAAAACAAGAAGATAATGGGGTACAAAGATGCTAGATCTATTTGAGCCCAGCTGTGATTTCAAATAAGACCAATTGAGCCCAAAATGATTCGACCAAAAACATAAATCTCGATAGTGATACCAACCTTATATTATGCCTAGTATTCATATCACATCTTTGAGAAAGTATCGTATGAAATAATTTCGTAATTATCTTGTGGGTTTGCGCATTTGATATTGCACATATAAAAGCTTCAATAAAAACAAAACTTTGTTTTTGCGGATCCTACAAACAAAGTAACAAACATACAACGGACAAAAGTTACAACGATGGGATAGGAAAACTTAAAAAACAAATAACTCGCAAAGTTCCAAACCTTCATCGATCGAACAGTTCGTAACCGTCTCTCAACACTCAGGTCGCAGGGCTCAACGAAGTTTGAGGATGGGCTTCAACTCTGGTTTGGTTCTAGAGGCTAATAATTGGTTTTGATCCTGGTTGTAACGTTTCTTCTGTTCTTAAAGTCAAAAAACAACTCAGCACAAGGTTACATATATTGTAAAAAAAGTTTTTAATTGAATACAATTTTACATTCATTCAAAAAAAAAAAAACTCATCGAGACCAATTTGACGATCCAAATTTCACGAGGCCCAGAATTTAGGGCCCATTAAATAATATAGTTCCGTCACCCGTGCCATTAGCAAACAAATCTCCTCTTTTGCACGTGACCAGGGAGCTGTTGTTTTTTTCCGATAATTTTCGTTTGTTTTTCTTCTTCAAATGGAGAAGAATAATCTTACGAGTTGTTGTTGTCGTCAGAGTCAGAGGCGGCTCAAAATTGGTATGGGTTCTATTTAAATCTTTTAATTATATATATATATTGTATAATGTATATCATATTTGTATGTAAAGATTCTTTTCAAAAAATAGANTTGTATAATGTATATCATATTTGTATGTAAAGATTCTTTTCAAAAAATAGATTTTAAAATTTTAAAAATATAGACAAGTTTTTGTTAATTTTATACG
>OVAQ01000831.1:4568-24297 GCA_900406345.1 Erysimum cheiri | reverse complement strand
AAAAATCGAAAAGTAATTTTAAGTCGCGGGAAGTAGCGAAGTAAGGGACCCACAAAGGCGTCGCAAATCGCGAGCATTAAATATCTTTGGGTAAACTCAAATCACACTTTCACATAAACAAACAGACAAGACATGTCGCCATAACTCAACGAACCACAGGACACATGACACAACGGTTGTTTGTTTCCATCTCTCTTTCTCTAGTCTCTCTACTCCCGAACGGCTAAGTAATAAGTAAAGCCCAGATCGATATTCGCTTTTTGGCTGATTAAAGACACGAACTTGGTCCCATATTTGCTTAAAAGACAGACAAGAACAAATTTATATGCTTCCGTAAGCTAAATCAATCTTCCCCTCCAATCATTTCCCTGCGCTGGCCCCAGACAGCTTGCTTTGCGGATTCCATACGACGTCGTTTGGGTTCGTTTCCGAGCTATGGATATGGCTATTGTGGTGCTTGATCCTCTCTAATAACTGATTCAATTCTCTCTCTTTGTTTCTGGGGTTTTCTCTGCAAACCAAACAGGTAAGTTTTTGGGATTGATGTGGATCTCTGTTTTGTTGGATTTGGGTAAACTTCTGAATCTTAGATTCGCAACAAGTTAAGAAAAAGTTGAGAAATTTCTTGCTTTGGGTATCTCAGGATGTTGGCAATGTGAGCTTTTTGCTGCTTTTTCTAGGGTTTATTTATATTTTTCTGGGGATCTCTGAGAAATTGGAAGAAAATGTTCAGCTTTTCAAAGAGGCGCATGAGACTTGGCAGGTTAGTCTTCTTTTTACACTTATTTAACTCAAATCACCTTTTTGTGGGTCTGTATTGATTTTTCTGAAAGTTGGGGAACTTTTTGGGGTTTCTTTAACTTTTTCTTTGTTTACATTTTAAGCGAATTCCATTTGATTTAGGAATCACTTTTTGGAGTATCCTGTTTAAGCTTACTGTAAAAGCAACTCCTTTTATAATAATATTGTCTCAGGATCAAGTATTCGTCCTTTCTTTAGTCCTATGAAGTACCGTTGAATCTATGGTTTGGTCTCAGTTTAAAGTTTCTGTTTTTAGGTTGATAAGCAAACTTTAATCAATATTTTGGTTCATGGGTTTCTGTAGATTCAATTCATTATGCTTTTTCTCTGATTATGGATGTAATTGATCAGAGTTAAGAAGGTACAGCTCTCGGATTCTGTTCAAGGATATAAGAGTCCTATGCGAACGACCAAACGTGTGGATAACTCTAGTGTAAGTTATATAAAAAGACCTCAATACTTAACTGTTTTTTGATACCATTGACNAGGTTGATAAGCAAACTTTAATCAATATTTTGGTTCATGGGTCTCTATAGATTGAATTCATTATGCTTCTCTGAAAATGGATGTAATTGATCAGAGTTAAGAAGGTACAGCTCTCGGATTCTGTTCAAGGATATAAGAGTCCTTTGCGAACGACCAAGCGTGTGGATAACTCTAGTGTAAGTTTTATATAAAAAGACCTCAATACTTGACTGTTTTTTGATACCATTGAATGTTATCTGATTTGTAAGAAACATGATGCAGAATGAAGCTGCTGTGGCTGCAACTAGTTATTCTGATGAACTTGATTTCCAGCCTTCATCGTGGAATTCTGAAAATTGGATGGCGTTATCGGTTGGTGGGGAAAAACCCGCTCCACGCTTTAATGTAACAAGTTTCTCTGGTTTTTTTTAGCCATTAGCCTTTGTTGCTGTTTTCAAACACTAATGGGGAAAATATTAAAAACTTTGTACCTTAATGCAGCATGCAGCGGCAGCTATTGGTAACAAAATGATAGTAGTTGGTGGAGAATCTGGTAATGGCTTGTTGGATGATGTACAGGTAAAAAAAAGGGAACAAATTATCGGTTTTAAGAACTAGTTTAAAGGGATTGATATTCTCAGTTTTGCATTTACAGGTTCTTAACTTTGATTCATTTACATGGTCCACTGCGTCTTCGAAAGTTTACTTATCGCCAAGTAGTCTTCCTCTCATGATCCCTGCCTGGAAAGGCCATTGCTTGGTAATTCATTGTTGGTTTCAACAAAGATGTATCTTATTTTGTGGTTCTATACATTTTGGTTTTCATTGTTTTTTATCCGTTGTTAGGTCTCTTGGGGTAAAAAAGTGCTATTGGTGGGTGGAAAAACTGATCCCTGCAGTGATAGAGTTTCAGGTTAAACATTGTTGTTTGGATTCTTAAGTCTAAAGTTTTGATATTTCACTTTGCTGAAATGGTGTTGTATTTGTATATAACTGGCAGTTTGGGCATTTGATACTGAATCCGAATGCTGGTCGCTAATGGATGCAAAAGGAGACTTACCGGTAATTCTTAGTTCTCAATATACATTTAGAAGTTTGTGGCTTTATGGTTTGGATTGTGAAGTAACTTGGAGAAAAAAATCTGTNGAAAAAATCTGATTGGGATATGAAATTGCAGGTCAGTCGCAACGGTCACACAGTGGTGAGGGCCAGTTCGGTATTGATACTTTTCGGCGGTGAAGACTCTAAGAAGAGGAAACTAAACGACCTTCATATGTTTGATCTCAAATCATCCACCTGGCTTCCTCTTAATTGCACGTGAGTTTTTTCTGATGACAGTTTATATTAAACATCTACTTGTGATTTCTTGACACGGTTTTCCTTCAAAAACCAGTGGAACACGACCATGTGCAAGATCGCATCATGTAGCCACACTATTCGACGACAAAATTCTGTTTGTGTTTGGAGGTTCTGGCAAGAACAAAACTCTAAATGACTTATATTCACTCGACTTTGAAACCGTAATATTTTTCGCTCACACCCATCTTTCAATCTTTTTTACTAGAATTGATTTTTTTTTTTTTGGTTTCTTGACACTAACATTATTTATCTTTTTTGGTGTCATNTTCTTGACACGGTTTTCCTTCAAAAACCAGTGGAACACGACCATGTGCAAGATCGCATCATGTAGCCACACTATTCGACGACAAAATTCTGTTTGTCTTTGGAGGTTCTGGCAAGAACAAAACTCTAAATGACTTATATTCACTCGACTTTGAAACCGTAATATTTTTTCGCTCACACCCATCTTTCAATCTTTTTTACTAGAATTGATTTTTTTTTTTGGTTTCTTGACACTAGCATTATTTATCTTTATTGGTGTCATCAAGATGGTATGGTCAAGAATAAAGATAAGAGGATTTCACCCGTCTCCCAGAGCGGGTAGTTGTGGAGTTCTTTGCGGTACTAAATGGTATATAACCGGAGGTGGAAGCAGAAAGAAGAGTAAGTTCTACCTCAAAACTACACTGAATTTACAGAGATCTTACAAGTTTGCTTTGTTTTTCCAGGACATGCGGAAACATTAGTCTTCGATATCCTAAAGGTCGAGTGGTCTGTAACAAGCATCTCTTCTCAATCTTCTATCACATCCAACAAGGTGGATAAATAAAAATATTCCGTTTTTATATATAACCAACTTTTCTATTCTTTCAACCGCCATCTGTTAAAGCTTTGATATTGTTTTGTGATATGTTTGGTATAGGGATTTAGTCTAGTTCTTCTGCAACACAAGGATAAAGATTTCCTTGTAGCTTTTGGAGGAACGAAAAAAGATCCTTCAAATCAGGTCCGCCTCATCATTCTGCTGTGTTGTTTACATTTTTGTTTCAGATTCTTGATCTTTCTCGGTGTTTTGATACAAATTCTGAATCTTTTCTATGAATATGAAAAGGTCGAGGCTTTTATCGTTGACAAGAACAAGAGTGAATCGCCTACACATCTGCAAACAACATCCAAGAAAAACCCCGGCCGGTTACTGTTTGGTAAACGATCTTCTTCCTCGGCGGCTTTAACGTCCGATGAATCGGTCAAAGCGTCTTCACAGAGGCTGATTGATTCAGTTGCCAGACAAAAACTTGCTTCAGCCATTGAAGAGCACGGCGGCTCTGGTAGAAGGTCTTNATCGCCTACACATCTGCAAACAACATCCAAGAAAAACCCCGGTCGGTTACTGTTTGGTAAACGATCTTCTTCCTCGGCGGCTTTAACCTCCGATGAATCGGTCAAAGCGTCTTCACAGAGGCTGATTGATTCAGTTGCCAGACAGAAACTTGCTTCAGCCATTGAAGAGCACGGCGGCTCTGGTAGAAGGTCTTTATCAGAGATTGCTTTCGCTGATCATCGTAACCCGTCTTCTGGAAATGTCTCTTTGCGTAAACAGTTTAGCACCGAAGAGGAATACAGAGCGGTCATTGAACATGCAAAGTGCTCAGGAGAAGAAAACTCCGTGCCTCGGGTATATATTGTTAATTCATGATTCAACTGTATTTACTGGCGCTCTTGAATCACCTTAAAACGTCTACAATTCTTTGTCTTGGTTTCAGACCGCTGATGATAATAATGGAGGAGCAAAGATCACAGCGGAGAAAACACTTTCTATGGTGTCTGACCGTGAAATATCAAATCTCCAGAAGCAATCCTCCGAAACATTTCCTTTAGAAAACGTCGATGGTGCCTTGATATTCCAGGAAATGGATAATATCAATTTTGTAGGATCAACGTCATCATCAAGCGTGTACCAATTCCATGAGGCGAAAATGACGGCTCGTATAAGGAGGAATGGGATTCTGGAAGGGCAGTTAGAAGCAGCATTGGCGGGGAGAGAAGCGGCTGAGAGGAATGTGTCAGTTGCGTTGAGGAGCAAACAAGAGACTGATAAAAAGCTATGTGACGCCTTGAGAGATGTTGAATTGCTCAAGGAGAAGCTCACCGGATTAGACCTCGCTCACGAGGAAGCTAATAGTTTGTCAAACATGGTTCACTCCGACAATGTCAGGCTGGAGCATGATGTAGCGTTCCTAAAAGCTGTCCTAGACGATACACAAAAGGTAACTAAATCCTTGTGGATATACAAGCGTTTTCAAAACGTAAGAGGATAAAAGTTTAAAAGCATTTTGTGTGTTATCGGTTTTTGTAGGAGTTGCATTCAACAAGAGCAGTTCTTGCAGGAGAAAGAGCAAGAGCGTTCCAACTGCAGGTATCATCATCATCCAAATACCTCTGCTCAATTTTGGTTTTCGAAATGCAGCGTTTTAAAAAGTTAGGTGAACGCAGGTTGAAGTGTTTCATCTGAAGCAAAGGTTACAATCTCTGGAGAACAGAGCTGCTACGCCCAGAAAGCCTTTCCATGTCTAAACACAGACCAGAGCAACACAAGGAACCTTAAGACTTCCATTTTGTAGTACTCAAGACATGACTGAATCTGTCTATTGTATTGTGGATTAATGTATAAAAAAGGAGAATGAATTCAGAAATCTCAAATCAAATCAGATTCCAAGCAGAAGGCGAGTGACAATATATTATAAACAACCATTTCATTAAATGACACCAACTAATAAACTTCTTACAGAGATACAAGCACATTAAAGTGGAGATGAGACTGTTCACTAGAGGAGACTTTTGGTCTCAATGATTAGCTTTGTTTTAGGTAGGCACAGAAAATAACATTATCATTGAGGCTCTTCCTCTGGTGGTTCTTCTTCTTCTTGAAGAAGGTTCTCACGGTTGTCATGAGCCCAGAAGCCACGCACATCTATAAGCATGCTCGCAACGGTTCCTCCTTGTTTACATCCCAAAAGATCACCCAGAGTGATCTTTAACGGGTCAGACGGTTTCACCATGTCCCAGATCTCATCCCGAACATCTTCTATGCACAATTCATAGTTCCCACCTTCTATCCATTTCTGGTGAACATCTCTGCAAGTTTAACAGATAAAATTTGAGACAATTGCATTATTACACATCAACAATGTGATTTATATGCACTAGTGTCTTTGCAGATATGAGACTTGTGGAACAAAGCTCAGGTTCCACAAGCAGGAAATGCAGAGTTTTTTTTTTTTTCTAGGAAGATTGTATCAGATAACATCACAACTCTTTGATGCTCCCCTTCTTTACTTCCATGTCTTTAAAGGAAATCTACCAAAAAGTAAGAAGGAGAGATTCATTACCTGAAAAGAGAGTGAATATCAGCAGTAGTGAGAAAGCCTCTGCCTTGAAGATCGAGACAGCGGAATAAGTATGTCAAACCCTCTGGAGTGTCTTTGTTCTCCAAAGCAAGAACAAAATCGAGGAAGCTGTCAAAGTCCATTTCCCGTGAATTGCTTTCCCGTGAATTGCCTGCGCCACTTTTGCCACGTCGGACATGCTCATCGAACACTACAAAAGAGAAAGGGATATTGAGGTCTAGTTGATTTTAAAACAAAAGGGATACTAGTATTTACCCAATTACTTCTAGAATTTTATTATGCTTGTCTCTACTAATAGTGAGTATCAATACCACGAGAAGCCTACACTGACCAAAAGTGTCTGGTTTTACCTCTTTCAATGAAAATCTCAGTTAGGGTCCCATCAGCATATTCTTTGAGTTCTTGTTTGCTCAGCGATCCACTCATATCTTTATCAAGTGCGAGGAACATATCTACAGAAGAAGAGATCAATTTTCAATTAAACAAGAGTTGTTTCCAGTTTATCTGCAGGTATTAAGACAAAATAGCACACCCACCACATATGCGTTGAGCTGAAGTTAAAGAGAACCAATTTTCTGCCTGTTCAGTGTCTGTGACTTCCTCCTCACTTTCCTAAGGTAGAGTATCCAAGGAACAATCAGAAAACTCAAGCAAAATAAATAGTAGCTTTTGAAAGTCTCCAGCTATATGGTGAGGGAGCTGAATTTCATTCATCCTTCATCTTAACTTACCTGATGCAATTCCATTAGTTCCTGGAGACAGTTACTGAGCAGTATCTTCTTAATACAGGCTTTTCCTGTACGCAAAAAAAAATCAGATTTGACACATGGCGATTGAATACTAGGTCAAGCAAATTTCTTATTGCCTTGTAATAATCTATTTTTTTTTTCTGTACCTCGCCTGTGGGGATCACAGAAGAAGAAAAACTTTTGTGAAGCTATGCGGCAATACATCTGATTAAAGGCCGGAGGCATGTCCCTCAGCTGTGCCAGGTTAGGGATTAGACCACCAATATAGGACTCCATTTCCTATAATAACAACATTAAGTACACTATTCGTAAGGAACTTGACATTAGAGTTTACATTTTACCAAAAAAAAGAAAAACTTAACATTAGAGTCGGTACCATTTGCAGGTAAGAAGACTCTTATTTTGGGCAAATTCTAATAAAGCTTTAGAGCCACTTGGGTACTTACATGAGATTGAAGGAAACCATCAGAGTCTTCGTCAAGCTCACTCATATCAATCCTAGCTTGCGTAAGGGACACCTGAACAGTGTTGAACATATGGTCAAACAAGTATAAACTATAGTTGGTTAAAGTAAAGGACAACTTAAACTAAAAAAAAAAAAATCTAAAACTAGTGAAACTGGTGCAACTCAAACACAGTAATGGAACTCCCCAAATCTGGCTTAAAGTGACAGGGTGATATTCAGCCACAATAAACAAAACTATAAACCAGAGGCATCAAATAATTATAAAACATAAGGATACTCACCGTGCGCATCACATAAAGATAGAATGGTAAAATAGCAATCCTCCCAGCCTCATCCTTCTCAAACTTCATGAAATTGGATGGGCTGAAAAACCGGCGACATTTGGGACCTATTTGTTCAGTACATACAGAGGCAATGTGACAGAAGTCTTCATAGTTCATCTACATGGACAACATGACAGTGTAAATATCAACATCATCNATCCTCCCAGCCTCATCCTTCTCAAACTTCATGAAATTGGATGGGCTGAAAAACCGGCGACATTTGGGACCTATTTGTTCAGTACATATAGAGGCAATGTGACAGAAGTCTTCATAGTTCATCTACATGGACAACATGACAGTGTAAATATCAACATCATTGAACATAGATAAACATAATTTCAGCTGTAGAGAAAAATCCTAGAAAATATGCATGTACCTTCTCAGCACCAGTGGCATCATCAATCACACAATTTTCTCTCAAACAAACCCACATAGCAGCCAAATCATCAGCGTTTAACAAAAGATCCGATTGTTTCTGTGGATATTAATCAACATATCAAAGTGAGCAAAAAACATTAGACTTCTCTTAAAAAACTAAGAGCAGGCGATGAAGAATCTATACCTTCAAGAAGCGGTATTTGGCAAGCTTTTGTACCCTTTGACTAATAGATCCTTCTTCTGGCTTCTGAACCAATAGTAAAGGAACAAAATTCTTACTGTCAGACACAAATTACCAACTTTTAACCGGGTGGTGCCGTGAAATGCAAAGGCAATCATTTTCTATAGAGTAAAATACCCATGTAAGGAACATGCCTTCTTGTAGAAACTCGGTATGGTGCCTGCTTCTTGGCTTTTCTGTTGCTTGTCTTTGAATATCTCGAGCAAGATTCTCTTCGTCTCAAGCTCTGTAAAATAAATGAACACAAACCCTTATCAAGCTCAGCAAAACCAAGACTGTGTTATAGTTAACATAGTGATTTAATACATAGCCAAAGGTACATTTTTCTCCTACGACCCCAAATTCAGGAAATTTACTCATATCCAAACACACAACGAACTCGAAACTGCGATTAAAGATTCAAAATTTGCTGAATTTATGACAATCTTAAGCTAAAAGATAAAAAAAGTACAGACAGTCCCAACAACCAAAACGCAGCAGCTACCCGNATAGTGATTTAATACATAGCCAAAGGTACATTTTTCTCCTACAACCCCAAATTCAGGAAATTTACTCATATCCAAACACACAACAAACTCGAAACTGCGATTAAAGATTCAAAATTTGCTGAATTTATGACATCATCTTAAGCTAAAAGATACAAAAAGTACAGACTGTCCCAACAACCAAAACGCAGCAGCTACCCGCGAAAAGGACCTTACCCATTAGAGCTTCGGATCCTAATCCGGCGCCGGAACCAATATATCGTCTTAGATTTCTAACCCAAAGCATCGAAGACGCCGGCGGGATCTTCCTCTGAGTCGATGTATCATGACTCTCGCCATCGCTAGATCCGCTATACATTTTGTCTAATCTCACAGATCGTCACAACCTTCTTAGCCACTAAATGAAGCAGAGAGATTAAAACCCTTAAAGAGAATGGTGAGACTGAACCAGAAACTATAGAAACCCTAGAGCGCCCCTTTCTCTCTCTCCCTCTCTGAAGCTCTTAATCTGCTAGATCCAAGCTTCAAACTTCAAAGGTGAAAAAGGTTTCTCCTTTTATTTTGCAATATAAGTCCTCAATTTTATACTACTTTTGATTATTACCCCCTCCTTATTTCACTAATTACTAACATTGGACGAAACTTAAAAAAATCAATATTTGGTACGAAATGTTGTGATGCCATAAAGTCCCGTTAGATAGTGTTTTTCTCAGAGAAGCAAAATGGCTTCCATATCCATTAACTGTTTCTTCACTCCTCAAGCTCTAGCCCGACCCAGCAGGACGCGGAAGATCTTTGCTAAACCTGAAAAAGTATCGGGAAGAACCCGAAGCCCTAGAAAAACGAAGCTCCAACGCGAAGTCGAACTTAAATCTCGAGGCGTTGATAAACTCCAGCCTGTTTCTGACGCCGGCGGCGAAGCCACTACTTATACGCGTCTTCCTCCGAGGGAAGATTTCTCCGATGTCTCTTTTTTGTCTTCGTCTTATTTAAAAGTTTCTGAAGAAGTGAAGTTATCTGAGTCAAATGTCGCAAGGGTCGAGGAAAAGATTGAAACTTTGGGGGAAAATGAGGAAGAAGAGAAGGATAAAGAGGTTAAGAGCTATGATGATGATGATATTTGGGGAAATTACAGACGATTAGATGTGTTTGAAGGAAATTCAGGATCAATTGATGAAGATGATGAAGATTGGGAAGATGAAGTGTTTGAGAATGGTGATGAAACTGATGTGGAGGAAGATGAGAGTGAAGGATCTGAATTGATGGATGGAGAAGTGTTGTGTTTCTCCGGTGAAGAGGAAGAGGATGAAATTGGGGTGAAGGAGAAAGGGGTACCAGCGGTGATGCGGTGTTTCGATAGAGCTAAGATATTCGTTAAAGCTGGAGATGGAGGGAACGGTTGTGTGGCGTTTAGACGGGAAAAGTTTGTTCCTTTTGGAGGACCTTCAGGTGGAGATGGAGGGAGAGGAGGGAATGTGTATGTAGAGGTTGATGGGTCGATGAATTCGTTGTTGCCGTTTCGTAAGAGTGTGCATTTCAGGGCGGGAAGAGGGGAACATGGGAGGGGGAAGATGCAGAGTGGTGCTAAAGGAGATGAGGTTGTGGTGAAAGTGGCTCCTGGGACGGTCGTGAGACAGGCTAGAGAGGTTGGGAGTGAGGTGGAGGGTGAGGAGGAGGAGGAGAAAGAGGTGCTTTTGGAGTTGCTGCATCCGGGACAGAGGGCTTTGTTGTTGCCTGGAGGGAGAGGTGGACGAGGGAATGCTTCGTTTAAGTCGGGGATGAACAAAGTTCCTAGGATTGCTGAAATTGGTGAAGAAGGTCCTGAGATGTAAGTGTTTCTTCATTTCTTGGTTTCAGTTTTAGGGTGTTGATGGATTAAGCTTTGGTTTGGGAACAACGTGTAAAGTTTGGGACTTTAACTCACTGCAAGTAGTAGAGTTACTGAAATGGATTCTTTATCTACCTTCCATATGTTAGCTCTGCAAGGATGAACTAATCATAGATAGAAGCTAAATTCTTTTTAACGATACAAGAAAATCATGTTTGCTTAGGAGCATTGGACTCTGCGACTCATTTGATTTGTGTTTCTATTATTTGGTGTAGCTTGATTTGTACACGTAAGTGTTACTTTCTAAATTATTTTGATGTTCCCAGTTAGGTTTACTATTTAGTTTAGTCTAGGATGAACCACCTTAGAAAGCAATCAGTGTACTTAGTATAAAACAATTTTCATATTGATATTGATTTTCCATTGCAAGTAGTAATGTTTTACAGGGATGTTAGTGTTTTATGAACGAATATGATGTTCTGGGTCATCTTAGATTGGATTGAGTATGCTTAGAGTCAACACTATCATGCTGGTGGAGAATTATGAGACTGTGTTTGCTTTCCAGGACTTGTAATATGTGGTTCTTGGATTTCCTTTTTCTTCCTGGGAGGCTCTGATTCTGAAGTATAACTTTATATGTTGCAATAGGTGGCTGGACTTGGAACTGAAGCTGGTCGCAGACGTAGGGATCGTGGGTGCTCCAAATGCAGGAAAAAGCACGTTGTTGAGCGTGATTAGTGCCGCGCAGCCAACCATAGCAAATTACCCATTCACCACATTACTTCCCAATCTAGGTGTGGTTTCATTTGATTACGATTCAACAATGGTGGTCGCAGATCTTCCTGGTTTGCTCGAAGGAGCGCACAGAGGCTTTGGTTTAGGCCATGAGTTTCTACGGCACACTGAGAGATGTTCAGCATTGGTAAAACAACCATATTTATATTCAAGCTTTATACTTTATTTTTGCTTTGTCTAAGAAGAGCGTCTCTTTTGTGGTGTAAAGGTACATGTCGTAGATGGTTCAGCTCCGCAACCAGAACTTGAGTTTGAAGCTGTTCGTCTCGAACTCGAACTATTCAGTCCTGAGATCGCCGAGAAGCCTTACGTAGTGGCATACAACAAAATGGACCTCCCAGATGCTTACGAGAAGTGGCCAATGTTTCAGGAAACTCTTCGTGCCCGCGGTATTGAACCTTTTTGTATGAGCGCAGTACAAAGAGATGGCACACATGAAGTAATCTCCTCCGTTTATGAACTCCTAAAGAAGTACAGACAAGACAATGCAGAACCCAAAGGTATTTTTACCTTTAACTTGGCATTATAGAATGAAATTGCTCTTATGCAGAGTATTGATGGGTTTTTTTTGTCCACTTGGCTATAGCGTTGTTCGATCAAGCGAATGAGAATCTGGACCATGTAGCTAAGAAGGTAGATAAGGAACGACGAGCAGCCATTAATGAGTTCAAGATCTTCCGTGATAGCGGTACCAGGGCTTGGCATGTAGTTGGAGCTGGACTTCAACGGTTCGTCCAGATGACTAACTGGAGGTATGAGATAAACTACAGCCAAGATTCATGCAGTCTAGCTAATCAAGTGTCACTAATTAATGTCGATGCGATTTGTGTTTGGATAGGTACATGGATTCAGACAAAAGGTTTCAGCACGTGCTTGATGCTTGTGGTGTGAACAAATCGCTGAGGAATATGGGCGTTAAAGAAGGCGATACTGTGATTGTAGGAGAGGTTTGTATGAGTTTCTCTGAATCTTAGTGTGTTTAAAAGTGGTTAAGATTTGCATTTATGAACGTTGACAATCTTTGTGTGTGTGTGTGAATAGATGGAGTTGATATGGCACGACTCAGCCAATGGCTCGAGCCGTCCTACAGATTCAAACAAGACTTCCACAGACTCAGTCAGATGGCCGCAGTGGAAATAAAACCATCTTACTTCTCTTGTGGAGCGTTTCTTAAACCGACGCGAGAAGTGAATCGGTTTACTTTGCCGGTCATTGGACTGAACCGGCCCCAGATCATTAAATCAATTTTTTTTTTAGATGTACTGTTAAAGAAGATAAAAGATAAATGATATGTGTTTATATGTATTAATTTCAAATCAAAATAAACCAAATAATTATTTTCTTACCATTTTCTTACTTGAGAGCTGTTATGGTCTGCATTTGATTTTGATGAGACCTTTTTAAAAGAAAAGAAAAAAAACATTCATTTGATATACCTTCAATTCTCTTTTCCTTTTTTGACAACAGGAAAAACTTCGATTTTATTATACTCTTTTAGATCAATAACATCTACGCCACCACTTGACCAACTGAAAATGAGCTGGTCTATATTAGTCGGTCCAATGTCTTATTATATTCTTTATCAGTTATTTGCAACAGNTTTTAGATCAATAACATCTACGCCACCACTTGACCAACTGAAAATGAGCTGGTCTATATTAGTCGGTCCAATGTCTTATTATATTTTTTATCAGTTATTTGTAACAGTTTTGCAATAATTCCTGTTTTCTTAGCTATATTAATTTATATCGTGTGATTACAATGAGACACAATAAGTTGATAAAGATTTTGGATCACTGTTTGTTGATAAACATTTATATTTGGATCACTATTTCTATTTGACAATATGTTAACCTGGTCGAGTGTGTGTTTACACATCGAGACCGGTATTCAAATTAGCTAAAACAAACCGGACGGTTTGTACAAAAAAACAGGAAGAGAAGAAACGGGAAGGAGGGTTATGGTCTTAAAAAAAAAAGATTTGACAGAAAATCACTGGCAGTTCAATATCAGCCGTCCAATTCNGTCGAGTGTGTGTTTACACATCGAGACCGGTATTCAAATTAGGTAAAACAAACCGGACGGTTTGTACAAAAAAACAGGAAGAGAAGAAACGGGAAGGAGGGTTATGGTCTAAACAAAAAAAGATTTGACAGAAAATCACTGGCAGTTCAATATCAGCCGTCCAATTAAACATCAGACGGTCCGTACGAGAGAAGATCTTCTTTTTGACCACACACATCAAACAGAGAATCACTTCTCTCTCTCTGTTTAAGTAGAAAACCGTAGCCGTACGATCCAACAGACAACGCACGTGGCTCCCACAACGTCCATCGCTCAGATCACGACACGTAAGCAGAGCATCCGTGTAGTTTGGTAGGTCCCACGGGTTACTTTGTTTCCTCGTTGTCGCGTGCGGCAACAGTATCTTACGTGTCATCGACAGTGTCCCACATAGTATGCGCGTACTAGGTTCGGTGGGGCTTCTTTCTAGCTTACGTGTTTACTTCTCATTGGTCTATTGTCCTTCCCGAAGTATCTAATTGTGTTTGGTTTATAAAGTTGCTGCCTTCTTTGGTTCCGTGTGTTTCGACTTTCGAACATATGTTTCTACTTCTTTTTAATTTATCAACCAAAATAACATTCTTTCACGTTTATATACTTCTAATTACAATTTTGTAATTTCTGTGCCGTGTATTGTTATTAGTATACAAATTATTCAACGATGTGAACAATCTAACTATCATTTCAAGTTTATTAGAGAGAGAAAAAGAAAGAGGCAAAACAAAAAGAAAGAAAAAAGAGAGAGGCACATGGAGAGCATAAAACATAATTTATTTAGGATATAATTTTGATGTATTACGTCGCACTAGGTGCCACGAATGTGTTTTGATCACCTGACTTTAATTTTTTTTTTTGTCACCTGACTTTAATTTAAATAATGAATAGTAGTAAACAAAAGGATCGGAGCTTATAACTTTCCAATTATTACCAAAAATTCTAGAACTAATAAGTTTAATTATTAATTTGTTATACACGAGTGTAATTTTTTTTAAAAGTATCATCCTCTGATTTTTGAGCAAAATTTTGAATAATACCGACATACGTGAGACTATTAAACATAAAAATCGAAAGTGTTAATTTACATCTGGTTTATCTCAAAAAGAGAATTCACTAAAACAATCACAATTTTCAACACTACGGTCGATTATTTAAATCAGAGTTTAGCAGGAATTATTGATTTGCTGCTGAATTAGCTTTTATTATCATTGAACGAATTTAGTAGTAAATATTTAAACTAATTAATATGAATCTTCATGACCTTATATTGTCGGAGATATATAATTCAATAGCAAACTAATAACGAAGCCCCCACTTGGTTTTTTCGGTCACACTGTCTAGGACTCTCGTCAAAGTCCAAGTTTGTTCTAAGACAAACCTTTATCCCTAAATCCGGGGATGTCCTTTTGACACAAAAAGAAAGTTTAAAACCACACACCAAAAATTTATTAAATTTCACAAGAAAAAGGTTTTGGCTTTCCATTAGCTGTTCAAAATTTTCTGTATTTTTCTTTACCTTTTCTTTTTGATAAATGTGAAGAAATTCTCCATTCCTAAACCCAAGAAAGCCTCGATCACATGGAACTTGACTAAAAGATTTCCACCCAAAAGTGTTCAAAAGGGCAATAGTGCAATCCCAATATCGTGCGCAATTCCTACGGGGTTTATCATATGTTATCTTAATCATTTACCCAAAGGTCCCAAACAAAGAGGGGTAGTATATTTGGCTTCTCCGAGTTTTTTAGGGCACTTCAGATTAACTTCAAATCTTTCAACCAGTACATGAATTCTATATACTATTAACCAAGCGTATACATTTACAATTATAGCGTGATTTCTCCAAAGGTTTGATCAAATATAATATGAGGCATACTTACCAACATATATGTTGTTCATGCGAACACTAATTTTTTCAATGCAATATTTGATGAATATTATTTGGACAAAAATTAAATATAATTAACTATGGTTGATTAGATAAAATTATCACTGATTATAATTTCAGTGGTAATAAAACGTAAAATATGATGATGTAACGGGAAGATATGGAAGGTTTGTCCCACATCAACTTCAAAATCTGAGTGGGGGAGTCAAGGGTCGTCAGATTCTTATATAGCTTAAGCTTGTCTCTAACCCCAATTCTTAAAAGGGATGAAATATATTAATAAAATCACCAAATGAAACACTTATCACTTTACTCTAATCATTACGTTTTAGAACTCTGTGTAATTTCCGGATACGAATTAATCTTCTCTAATTTTTTCTTAAGATTTTTTACACAAAACATTCCCACCTATACAACTGATTAGTTATATACTACACTATTCTATAATAGATCTCGGCCTAATGATTTATCCTATATCAAATTGCATACAAATTTGATTGTATTCAAACTTAAATTTCAGTGGTACAATTGCATTGCTGTTGTATTAGTCAAAGATATAATTCTAAAAGAGCCAAACTCTATATAACTTATATAGAATATTATTAGTTTGACTCATAAAGAACTATAATTTCATTCCCAATGCCATTTAGCAATGTGCAAAAAAGCTTATCAACAGTCGTCACATTTCCAACCCTTAATACAAGGAGTCCATCACACTTTTTGTACCGTAGCCCATTCAGTTAAAAAATGCAAAATAATTTATTGAAATCTAATTGATTTGATTTTTTAGTTTACGTGGCTTATATGTCATTAAACGGAGGGAAACAAAAAGAGTTAAGCTGACTCATTTGATTGATCTATAAACATGAATTTTGATAGATATATAATCGGTGTTTTCACCTATTCAAAGAAAAACTTGATGTTTTTTTTATATACGTCTATTGTATTTTTTAAACCATTGTAAAACAAAATCATCGTTCAAACAAATTTTTAGATAGTTCCTACCAAAAAAAAACAAATTTTTAGATAGTTCATATTTTGATATATAAAAAAAAAGCCACAACCTTTATGTGAAAATCAAAATAACCAAAAAGAAAATACCTATAGTGGGAATCGATACGATCGTACGTATAGAGCCAGCGGATGATAACTAATAATCTACCATCACTAGTCTGGTTGATGTGTTATGTGTATATATAAGCTGCATTGTAGTTAATCTAAGAAACTCGAAGATGTGGCCTACCTTGTTGCCCTTGCATGTTTGGGCAGTTTTGATTCAACTTTGCTTTACAATTCCTTTTGAGCTTCCGAATTTTCTTTTTGACTGTCAATTCTTTTCTTTTTTCAGGTGGATCCCACTAATGGTAATAATTTGTTTCTCGAAAATATGAGGGTGAATGTATACCTATAATTATAAGATTAAACTAACTAATTTGACTATCTATATCCCTAAAATATATTTCATTTTTCTAATAACTTAGTTGCAATTAAGCGTATCTGACTTTAAAACAGTCTTTAACAAATAGTTTATTAATAAAAATAATTAAAACAAAAACATTATTTGGATTATTTGTATGTAAATTAACTAGTGTTTTTAAAAATTTTAAATAAAATGATATCAGATGAAGATGGACCTAAATACCGAAAACAAACCGGATAAATAAACTTAGGTACCGGAAACGTTGCATAGTAAATATACTCTCAAAATACAAATATAATAAAGTATATAGAAATATAAACGTTCACTACAAAAAAAAGTGTTATATTGTATCACTTAAATGGCATCATAAAAGTAAATGATTTTATTTTAAATCAGTTATTTATAAGTGAAACAAATATATATAGTTTAACATCAATTATTATAATTGATGTTATAATTAACTAGTTTAGTATCAATTCTACATAATTGATATACTTTTTAATAATTTGTATCACTTTAACAAAATTGATATTAGAATATATATTTACATCGAATAAATAACTGATGTAATTATTAATTTTTGTTAACATCACTTACAAAATGTTGCAAAATTTACATCAATAAAAACTGATACTAAAATATCTATAATTAATAATATAAATACACAATTTTTCTAAATAAGTAATTTTATTATTCATTTTCAAAATTAATAAATCAATTTCTAAATTTTGACTAACAGAATATTACGAGTCATCCATATTTATAGGAGCACTTTAAAAAACAACACTATAATTATAGATTTGTTACGGTTTGTCAAAGAAAAAAATTAAAATAGATTAGTTTTTATGAAAAAAAAAAAAATAATTCTCCACAATCTTACTTACGGTTAATTTATCAGGAATTTTATAAGAACGTAACTTTATCCACCACAAACCTACACATTCATTTGTTAGAAACTTCATATATCAATGTTGGATTGTGGTGCTAAATTAGTGATGTTTCTTATGAGAGATGAAGGATTTGGCTATGGAGTTTTGAAGACAATGGTTTGCTTTGAAGGTTATTTTTAGGGAAACATTGAAGAAGAAGAGGAGAAAGACGAATGAAGATTAATGGCTAAATTAATGAAAATAGAGAATGCGGTGAGTACAAGCAAGCACATGACTTATGATTGTGGAGTTAAAGCGTATTCGATCGAGAGTCTCAAGTGAAATGGAGCGTTAGCTTGTGGTGAGAACTGAGAAGCTGTGTTATGTGTAAAAAATAAGAGATTAGGTTCTGACATATATGTGCAAAATGTTCAAATGTACTCCTTATGTGGACAAATTGATATGGCTTTGTGGGATTTTTGACAGGAGATTCACTAAGGATGTGTTTTTCCTAGAACTTAATGATCTCTTTCTCTTGATCTTATTCTGGAGAATGATGAATATATCAAGATGGATGAAATCTGTTTTTTTTTTTCTTTTTAATTAATTATTTTGTTTGATTTATTTGGTTTTCCAAAAAGTAAAATTTTATTAATAAAAAAATTGCACAAAACGTTATTATTTTAACAAGCATCTGTCAATTATAAATATATTTAAAAAACTAGTAATATTTTCATCGCTTTTTATAAGTGACACAAATATTAAAATCAAATTTAAAATTGATGTTAATGTTAGCATCATTTATTTTTAAGTGATATAAATAATTGACATCAATTATTAAAACCGACATAAATAATATCACTTTTACAAATTGATATAAAATATATATCATTTTTTGGTAATTGATATTTTGACATCAATTATTGTAATCGATACAAAAAAAAAAAAGAATTGATGTTAATTATTTGCATCACATTTGCTAGAATCACTTTTTTAAGTGATGTAAAATTATTTTGCATCAATTATAAGTAATATAAATATACAAAATAAATGATACAATATAGCCTTTTTTGTAGTGGTTTTAGCAAATTTATAAATTTTGAATAGAATATATTTTAACAAAAAAAAAATTCACCTAACAGATTTTTTTTTATAAACTGTAAATTATATATTAACTAAATTTGTTATATATAAATCAAAAAAAGAATTAATTAAAAAGTTTTAGACGATAAGTTCGTATATCTCTTTAGATCAAAAATCAAAAATGTATAATACAGTGTCTCCAAATAAAGTTTAAACATCCTCTAGATTCAAAAATCCTTTAGTCAACCAAGGACACTATTGATGTTTGGTTAGTTTATCACATACGAGCATTAGCCTTACCATCGAAGATCTACAAAAGATAATCTAACACTTACCAAAAAGGCTTTAATATATAGATCAAAGCTTATGACACCAAATCTATGTGTTTGCCTTTATTGAGTTCTAATACTATATGAAATTATTTATATTTACTTCTCAAAACTAATTAATAATAAATGAAAATGTCTAAATCTCATATATACTAGTATATTATATTTCTATTTTTTCCAACGTGGAATGCATAAGAAGATTAATCTAAATGTATTTTTAAATTTACAATGATTGAAACGTAAATGTTCTTACTCTTTACGTTTGATTTAAAGTCTCTGATCTAAATCCAAAGTTCAAAGTTAAATCTCATAGTCATTTTTGAATTATTAACTAGTTTTTTGAAACTCTAGTTGAAAGTCGTGTTATAGTTGACTATGAACAATTTTCTTGATTTCATCATATATATCTGTTGTCGGGTAAAGACATTAACTTCCGAATGCAATCATATATGATAAATAACTAGTCGAAGCTCCTATGTATATATATAATCCTACAAAACTACAAACACAAAGAGACTAAGATTGTTGTTGACTTGTGCTTGTTTGCATACAAGGACATCAATACAAAATTGTCCACTGAGATATTTAATTAAAACCATGTTTATACGTACTTCCTAAGCATTTTAATTTTTGTTTTGGTTCATCGTGTCTTTCTTTAACCACTCCCATTGAAAAATCATTACAAGATGACAAATTTGTTCTCGTTTCTATTTCCGCTTAAAATGCGGGTAACCATGTGATTTGATTAGGGGCTTCTACAATTAAATTACACTAATACTTATATTTAACGAAACTAAACCAAA